>JAKTRT010000072.1:0-57301 GCA_030579895.1 Sugiyamaella grinbergsii | reverse complement strand
TTTGAGTAGTAGTGTTAACGGGAACAGTCTGGCTCTGAGAAGTGCTGTTACTGAACACAGCACTGGTTGTGTTCAATGGAGCCGACGTGATTTGAGTAGTAGTGTTGACAGGAGCGGTGTGACTCTGAGAAGTACTGTTACTGAACACAGCACTGGTTGTGTTCAATGGAGCCGATGTGATCTGAGTCGTAGTGTTGACGGGAACAGTATGGCTCTGAGAAGTGCTGTTACTGAACACAGCACTGGTTGTGTTCAATGGAGCCGACGTGATTTGAGTCGTAGTGTTGACGGGAACTGTATGGCTCTGAGAAGTACTGTTACTGAATACAGATGTGGTTGTATTTAGCGGAGCCGACGTGATTTTAGTCGTGGTGTTGACGGGAACAGTATGACTCTGAGAAGTAATGTTACTGAATACAGATGTGGTTGTATTTAGCGAAGCCGACGTAATCTGAGTAGTAGTGTTGACTGGAACAGTATGGCTCTGAGAAGTGCTGTTACTGAACACAGCACTGGTTGTATTTAGCGGAGCCGATGTGATCTGAGTCGTAGTGTTGACGGGAACAGTATGACTCTGAGAAGTGCTGTTACTGAATACAGATGTGGTTGTGTTCAATGGAGCCGACGTGATTTTAGTCGTGGTGTTGACGGGAACAGTATGACTCCGAGAAGTACTGTTACTGAATACAGATGTGGTTGTATTTAGCGGAGCCGACGAAATCTGAGTAGTAGTGTTGACTGGAACAGTATGGCTCTGAGAAGTGCTGTTACTGAATACAGATGTGGTTGTGTTCAATGGTGCCGACGTGATCGGTGCATCAGGAGTTGTACTTGCGCCAGTCGAAATACTGCTGTTGAGAACACCGGTATCAGTAGGGCTCGTAGAAGTGCTGTTATTAAATACACCAGTAGTATTAAGTCCAGTTGGACTACAAGTAAGACATATGGTGGTGTTCAGTGGAGTCGACGTGATCTGGCCATAGGTTGTTGTAGTGACAGAAGCATAATCAGTAGGATCCACTGAGGTGCTGTTACTGAATACACCAGAGGTTGTCGTATTCACTCCTGTTGGACTACAAGTAAGGCATGTAGTTGTATTCAGTGGGACCGACGTGACCTGGGTATTGGTTGTACTGTTGACTGTAGCAGAGTCAGTAGAACCCACAGACGTGCTGTTACTAAGTGCAGCAGATGTTGTTGTATTTACTCCAGTTGGACGACAAGTGAGACAAGTAGTTGAGTTTAGCGGGTAAGAAGTAATCTGAGTACTGGTCGTAGTGTTGACTGTTGTAGAATCCTTATGACTTAACGAAGTACTGTTACTGTAGGCAGTCAGCGTGGTATTTAGCCCAGTTGGACTACAGGTAAGACATGTGGTTGTGTTCACCGGAGCTGATGTAATCGATGGATTCGTTGTCGTATTGACCGTGATTGGAATACTTGTATTCATCGCCCCGGTATCAGTATAACTTTTTGATGTGCTGTTACTTAGTACAGTCGACGATGTAACATTCATGCCAGTTGGAGTACAAGTAAGGCATGTAGTTGTATTCAGTGGAGCCGATGTAATCTGGGTATTAGTCGTAGTGTTAATAGAGTCAGTAGGGCCTACAGAAGTGCTGTTACTAAATGTAGTAGACGATGTTGTATTCACTCCAGTTGGGCTACAAGTAAGACACGTCGTTGTATTCAATGGAGCTGACGTGAACTGAGTAGTGGTCGTGATGTTGACAGTAGCGGAGTCAGTAGGGCCCACAGAAGTGCTGTTACTATAGGTGGTCGACGACGTAGTATTTGTTCCAGTTAAGCTACAAGTAAGACAGGTAGTTGTATTCAATGGAGCAGATGTGACTTGAGTAGCTGTCGTTGTGTTGACTGTTGATGAATCACTGTGAGTCAAAGGAGTATTGCTACTGTATTCTGAAGACGTAGTGTTCAGTCCAGTTGAACTACAAGTAAGACACGTCGTTGTATTGAATGGAGCCGAGGTGACTTCAGTAGTAGTCGTCGTGTTGACTGCAGCAGAATCACTTTGGCTAGAAGAAGTACTGTATTCTTTAGAAGTGGTATTCACTCCTGTTGGGCTACAAGTAAGGCATGTCGTTTTGTTCATAGTTTCAGACGTTATTGGTATATCGCTCGTAGTATTGACAATGGTCTTACCAGTGCTGCTCTGTATAACTGATGAACTATTAGTTAAGTCCTCAGAAGACATCGCATTGATAGCTGTAGGGATGCAAGTCAGACAAGACTTGGAATCTATCGGAGTTGAAGTGATGGACCCGGTATCAGTTGAATTAACAGTTGTCGACACGGTACTATTGAGCATTGAACTAAACCCCGTAACCGCCGTGCTGGAGGCTATCAAGTCAGATATAGTGCTATTGAGTGAACTCGTCGTTGCAGAATTTTCCTGTTTGGAAGATCGTACACTGGGGTTGGTGGAACTCATCGAGCCGGTTGTTGAATTCGTTGGCATGCTAGAGAAAGAGCTTATAGTCGAATTGGAGCTCAAAGAACTTGATTTCGTTGGTTGAGATACATTACCGGAAGAAGAGCTTGTTAGACTTGTGCCATTTGAGGTATTAACAATAGTTGTTGGGATCCACTCTGTAGAGGTTTCCACTATTGGGTGCAGCTGTCCACTATAATACTCATAGCTTGTTTTTGTTACGATACTTGGAGTCCATTCAACAACGGCGCTAGTAGTGGAAACTAAAATGTTAACTCTCTGAAATCGAATATTTTCTAAAATGTCGACCATCCGACTGAATTTTTGATTACTTACACGAACTCGAGCTTGAGATACTAGTAATTGAAGTAGAATACGACGAAGATGTTGCCGAAATAGAGGATGCTGCCGATGTTAGTAACAGACTTTCGAACCTTCTGATGGTAAACCACTTACTAGAATTTGAATTACTTGAGACTGATGAGGATTCTGGTTGCGAGGAAGTAGAATTGATGAAATAGCTACTGCTGCTGGAGATACTATTAGGCCCAAAAATGTTACTGCTAGCAGAAACATTAGATGGAAATGGTAACGAATTACCGACGCTTGGAATATTGTTAACACCATTTACCCCAGATCTCAAATTATCATTGGGATCAGCATCAGATCCGGGAGACAGAACAGAATAGATAGTTTGGCAACAACCCAAGGATAATGCATTAACAAGCAAAATGGCATTGCTAATAAGAATCCGCATTCTCAAGGATTACTACCTAATGCTTCGCACAAAATGATATCTTTTCTGTTCAGCAAATGAATCTCAGTAACGAATAAAGATTAATAAAATACGCCAAAGATAGACCCTGAGTATACTATCTGTATACGACTAGATAGCACTTAGTATTCGATAAACTACTTAAATGGATAGTAAGATTAGTTTAAACAAAAATTTCAGAAATTGAAGTAGACTCGATTTTGATAAACGTAGGTAAGCGTGAAGATATATTTACACGACGGACGAGACAGAGTTTCTCTTAAAACCAATTGAAAACGGATGCCATTCTCAATGAGACATTGAAGTCTATATAAAGAATCCTCAAGGTTCACATATAAATGGAAAAAATGGTAGTAGACTAGTTCGGAAACTGTCGTGCTTGATGTATCCTAAACATGCCCCTGGACAGGCGCGGATTTAGGCGTCTGTAAAAAAATAATAATTTATGAACTATAAGGTCTACGTCTATTGTAAAGCATTAATGGAAACTTTTTGTTGTGGAGGTTTGTCATTGGTTCTCTAAAGGTTTATTTTGACTTATTTTTGAGACCGATGAAAGATATGGGCATTGGGATATGTCAATGAAAGCTTGGTGCAAACAATTCTCATGAGAAGAAATTACTTGCATTTCTTTCTGCTGCTATGCTACATTTTAGAGACACGTTGGTGATAATTTCTGCTTCTACTTGTAGTAAAGGAGAGGGAAATATCTAACATGCATTGCCGTTGATTCCTGGGAATCGGTCGATCGTCAGGAACGAAATCCAGTGCATATTTTCCTTACCCACAATAGAATTAGGCTGCATGAGATGAAGAGGTGCATAACAGATGTTGTTTATTTTAGATAACAGGACAGGGAGGCAGCTTAATTCTTTTTTTTTTTGACTAAAACATTAATAAAAGAGCCGCATTTGTATGAAAGGATCCTCCAAGTAGGGCAGATAATAATCTGACTGTCGAGAAATTTAAAATCATGAGATATACTGCATCAGAGATATGGCATGTTTACGGTATGCAGGGAGGATTTAGCAATTGGAGAAGAAAATATATCAAGTCGTGCTCTTACTTATCCCATTAATTGCGATTTCTACCTTGGGCTATCTTTCACTTGACGGATATTTCTGCCTTGTTGTCTGTCTATGCAAAAATGACTAGGTTGATCTTAGAACTGCCGGCAAGTTCAGAGTCAAAAGAAAAGCTATTAAACTCAATCAATCAAACTTTAATCAAATGCAGTCCTCTATAATCGCTTTTTATTTGGTGGTTTTTTCTGCCTTGCAAAAATATGGACCAAATTGATGACAATTGCACCTAATATAACGATCGATTGCTTTGCAACGGGATAAATTGAGAAGAGCCGATTTTATTGGATACGGCACAACGGTAATAAAAGAATATTATATCCAACAGAATTGAATATTGACAATAAGGAATACTATTAATAGATAAGTTATATATACCGCTATTTTTTAATTGGTCTCTCAAAAATTATTAACGGCATCTATTATTTTAGAAAAATACAATAGCTGGCGGTACTATATTTAAGGAAGTGACTAAGAGAAGAAACATGGCGTTTGAAATACTCTTACATTATCTTGATTGGGCGGATTTAATAATCTGTCTTTAGTAAGTGGGGATTAAATTTGGCGTATTCTAGATTGAGCAGATTTCTAAAAGAGTGACGAATAGTTCGATATTCAAAGTTGGTCAACATTTGAGATATGTTATTACGTTAGCATGACGTGAGGTCGATTAGGTGTGTGCCGTCTAGTTGAGGTATACTTAGTCACCTGAATACGGCTACAGGATATCAGTAAATGAATAGTAGCCAGCTACTTGGTTTCATGTGGAAGTTTGTGTTGAAAGATTACTTTTACCGAGGCGACAAAAGGTAGACGAAGTGTCAGGCAAGAGAGGATGAACGGCTCGAAGAAAGCGACGGAAAGACGCAACGACTGTAAGACAAGCTTTTGTAACATATGGCGGCTCCGTAAGTGCTAATATCTTATTTTACGGAATAATTATACATGTATATTAAGATTCGAAAATATTACTGGACTAAGTACGGTAGTATACGGTCTTCAAGGAATTTGTCTTAACTACTGGTCCTTATGAGGACCAATTGGTGATGAGCAGTTTTGGATAAAGTATAGAGTGTACGTGATAGTCAAGATGGCCCCAGTCACTTGTAGTAAAACGACTTCCTCAGTATCGGAATATTAGCGAGCATAGAAAAGTATGCGGGGGCTGGGAATTGGTCACGGGACTTGCGATTGACAAGTATGTTTTTAAGTCTAGACTGGCTATTTCCGTGCTGGAAGGATGTATTTGTTACTATAAACGTGAGAAAATTCCAAAAAAAATTATTTAAAGAAAAGACAGCTAGCTATACAGTCAGGTCGTTCAATAACATAAACAGCTAGCTAAATGGCTCTCAGTCTGGCGTGAAGCGCGATTGCGACAAATGCTGAAGCGGCGCTCTTGCGCGCTCTATTGCCGTTATAATCTTCGCGCTCAATTGTCCCGCTTGTCGCGTCTGTCCCCATTTTCTCTTACCCTTCACACGCAGAAATCCTCCTGTAAAGATAAGTTTTCTCGAATGTTCCTGACAAGGCTTGGGAAATGGAAACTGAGAACTGTTCCCCTTACCCAGCCTGCCGTGGAGATCACTGTCTTCCATAGAGTGCGATCTGATTTGACTTCCGTTTTCTTGTTTTCTCGACAAATCTTGGTTTTTACCATTTGAATACTTTTTTATTTGTAGAATATACGGTAGAGACAACGGTGTAGAAAAGTTTTTTTTTTCATAAAACACGAGGGGAAAAAGGATTGTGGTACTATAAATATTTCTAAATATTTCTTTTTTGTTATCTTTTTGATTTTTCTCATCGCACTATTGTCGTTCATTTAGCGAATACCTTTGAAAATGACTGAGACTACAACATCAGTAACCGCGATCGCGTTTAAAGAAGAAGGGAACTCATTCTATAAATTAGGTAATTATCGTCTGGCGGCAGAGCTTTATGGAAATGCTATTGAGTCGGATCCAACCAATCCGGTTTACTATGGTAATCGTAGTATGGCATTAATGCAACTGAAGGAATACCAGTTGGCGTTGAATGATACAATAGAGTCGAATAATTACGGCCCAGGGGTTGCTAAGACTTTGGCAAGATTGGGTAAACTATACACTACAGTTGGTAAAGCGGATGAAGCATTACAAGCGTTTGCTCTATGTAATCCACCAGCAAATGGTAATGACGTTATGCATGCTCACGAAATGTCTAGGAATATTACTCAAGCTGAGAATCTACTTAATAGTGAAAACCCAAGTTTGGGAATCCATTCTTTAGATGCTGCTGAAAGATATCTGGGCGGTGGAGTCAAGATTCCCAAGAAGTGGACATTATTGCGAGCACAGTTGTGCCTTGCTTCCGGTAATACAGATGGTGCTACGTCGTTAGTAATGAACATACTGAGATCAGATTCTCAAGATCCTGACGCTCTTACTTTGAGAGGTAGAATCCTATATCAAGAGGGCGACAATGCTAAAGCAGTAGCCCATTTCACTGAAGCATTAAGGTGTGATCCTGATAACTCGAAGGCTCGCATGTGCTTAAAAGTTGCCAAAGAGCTGGAGAAGCTTCGGACGGAAGGTAACAATGCATTCAAGTCAGGAAACTTCCCGGTCGCTAAAGAATTTTATACAAAAGCATTAGGAGTGGACCCGACTAATAAAGGAATCAACTCTAAACTTTACTCCAATAGAGCCACTGTCAATGTTAAACTCAACATACCACAGGAGGCTCTCGATGATTGTGATGAGTCCATCAAATTAGACCCTTCATTTGTTAAGGTCAAGAAAACAAGAGCTAGAGTCTTACTCCAATTAGAGAGATGGCAAGATTCAGTTGATGAATTTAAATCTGCTATCGAACTAGATGCTGCTGATAACACTCTTCGACAGGAGTTGCAAAACGCAGAAATGGAGCTTAAAAAGAGTAAGCGTAAGGACTACTATAAGATCCTGGGGGTCGATAAGAATTGTAGTGAGACTGAATTGAAAAAGGCATATAGAAGGCAAGCACTGATTTTCCATCCGGATAAGAATCCCGATGACCACACTGCGCAAGAGAAGTTTAAGGAAGTTGGCGAAGCATATGAGACATTATCGGATCCTCAAAAGAGAGCGAGATATGACTCTGGAGTTGATCTTCAGGATCCATCTGATATGTTTGGCGGTATGGGCGGAATGGGTGGAATGGGCGGTATGGGCGGAATGGGTGGTATGGGAGGCATGGGTGGTGGTGGAATGGGCGGGATCGACCCCGAAGTGCTCTTCCAGATGTTTGGCGGTGGTGCTCCTGGAGGTGGACAGCATCAAGGTGGTGGACACCCAGGCTTTAGTTTCTCTAGTTTCTAGGTGCGCCAATAATCCTCTCCCATTTTCATTGTACAGATCCCTAGTAATGTCTTTTAATGGCTATCTTTTATTCATGACATATATAGTATGTAAAGACATGTGAATAGAGATATACGTATCTATCAGCAATAGATAGATAGAAAGTAGCGGGACCGAAAGGTTTTTTGTTCCTCACGGAATATATTATGACAAAAATTATAGATCTACATAGTAAAAAAACAAAAGTAAAATTTATGAAAGATTAAGCTGAAGGTCGAAGGTGGGAAGAAGAAGGCATTTGTTAGATGGTGGACAAATACCATTGACTACCTATCAGAGAGACTCAGGGGGGGGAGGATGCGAAAAATAGCACAAACATTGAAAAAAACACAAAAAAGGAAGAAGCTAAATTAAGAAGGAACAAAAATGGAAGCAGAAGCAAAGGCAAAAACAATCAAATCGAATAACTATCGTCAGTATACATGCATAGCAGTCAAATGCAAAAACAAAAAACGACAACCTCCCATCAGCCACAACAAAAGGCACCAATCTTAGACCAGAACCCTTTGTTCTCTTCTTGTCCTTGTTGCTGTTGATTCTGATAATCATGGGCATATGATTGAGAAGCAAGGTTGGATGGTTGCTGTAATTGCTGATTGGTCGATTGATATCCTTGTTGATACTGGTTGCCATTGAGGATTTGAGATGAGTTGTTTTGATACTGAGCTACGTTCGAGCCGCCAATACTGGCACCAGTCCCGCCGACACCCAGAGCTGCGGCAGACTTGGACAGTCGCTGTCCGGCCAAAGATTGCTGCTGTTGAGCTTGTTGAAGTTGTTGCTGTTGCTGTTGCTGTTGCTGTTGCGCTGATGTTGCTTGAAGCTGTCCTGGTATGGTACTCTGTCTATTATTACGTCTTGATTTGGATGCATGTCGTATGATTGCAGCATTGGGTGGTGGAGGAGGAGGTTGCGCTGCGTTCAAGCGAGCTGCTGATAAATGGGCTTGGGAATGTCTATTCGCACTAGAGCCGAGATTGTTGTTAGCATTGGCATTGTTGGACGAATGGCCAGGTGGGTACGGATGGCCATATCCATGCAGATTGGGTTTTTTGTTTGTGGAAGAATCCCAACCTTTGCCACCGTTAAGCTTCATCCAGTCATATTCACCATCCTCGACTTCTCCGGTGCTTTTTAGTGCCTGAGTGAACAAATCTCGTAAATAGTCATAATCCGGCGTTTCTTCAAATCCCAAATTACGGACATATGTCAAGTATTGCTCGAGCTGTTCGGGGAATCCTTCACACAAATCACGAATCTGGGTGGTCTGCTTCTTTTCGCCGATTTTCTCGTACTTTTGCTTATTAGTTGCAGCCTTGAGTCCTTGCCAGGGCAAACCACCACGTAGAAAATACATGAAAACATGACCGAGCGCTTCTAAATCATCACGACGGCTCTGTTCTCTACCCAAATGGGTATTGATAGACATATATCTAGCAGTACCAGACAGAGACTTTCTTTCTCGATAAGGAATATGTTGCTTTGTTTTGGGATCCCGATACTGTTTAGCCATACCGAAATCAACAACGTAGACAAGATTAGCGTTTTTGGTGCCTGGTTTGCCAATAAGGAAGTTATCAGGCTTAATATCTCTATAAATAAGATTTTTTTCGTGAATGGTCTGAACTCTCGATACCATTTGTTTAGCAACCATTACCACTGTTTTTAATGTGAACCTACGGCCACACCAGTCGAAGAGATCTTCTAAAGAAGGGCCTAGCAAGTCAATGACAAGAATATTATGAAGTCCTTCTTGACCAAAGTAGTAGACATTAGGCATGCCTAAACAGCCCACGAGGATTTTGTATGTTCTGTACTCATCCCGGAGTTGAGGAGCGTCTGATTTCCGGGGCTCGAACTTGATAGCCACTTGTTGGTTGTTGAGGAGATTGGTTCCTTCAAAGATAACACCAAAGGAGCCTTCGCCGATTTTTTTTCCTACACGGTAGTGTACACCCACCACGTTTGAAGACTGGATATGGGACGACATATCTGTTTAATGACAAGGACGGGTTAGAATCAATTAGAAATTAAACAACTGATAAGATGCCACCATACATGAAGGGAAATGCAAAATAGCCGATGAGATGAAGAAGGACGATACACTTTTTGCGATGTTATTTTTTCTTGATTACTCTTCAAAGCTAAAGCGATAGAGCAAATTGAATCGTTGGAAAAGAGTCCTTGGAAAGAATCGTAAAGAATCGTTGGAATAAATCGATGGAAAGAATCGATGAAAAGAATCGTTGTAAAGAGAAGCTGTTATCCTTAACGTGGTTTTGTAATCTTGGTTGTGAGTAAAAATCAAGCCTGAACGTTCGAAGGTCGAGAATACAATTGTTTGTATATACGTCTTTCCTGTTTAAGATGTTGTTTGTTGTTTCTATCCTTTAGACAATCACCTTTCAGTTTTGTACTCCCTAATAAATTCAACACTTGAGCAAGAAAAGAGGACAAGAGAAAACTACAAGTGTTTAATCGCGTTTCTCTTTATTGACTTTTTTTGTTATTATTTTCCCTCTGGGGTTTGTCCACTTGTCGAACCCGGTTTTGTTTTTTGGGGTGTGTGTTGGGTCTACTTTTTTTAGGCGAGTGAGGATGAAAGTGTCAAAAAAAAAGTGTGGTGAAGAAGAACAAGCAAACCGACTAGGAGTAAATGTAGTACAGCCAGTTGGTGCAGTGGAAGATAGTTTGCAGCGGGACTTTTGGGGTGCGGTGTTGTTGTCCTGTGTGCCGGGAACGATAAAAATGTTAAGCAAGTAGTCTGGATTGCGGCAGGAGGATCGTACAAGCGGGCGGTGATGAGTTTAGGCTTGGCTAAGGATCATCTGTGAGGCGCCCGGATTCCGACTGGGAGGAGCAGAAAAAACGATGCGGTGGGGTTGGGTGTATATACGCGCGTTAAGGGAGAAAGGGTACTAGGCAGGAGGGCACTAGAGAAACAATCAGTTGTTATTTGTTCCTCCGTGGGCTGGTGGTAACAACGATTTTTTTTTCTCCTGTCGCCGTAGCTGGAGCTGTCGGCCCAGTGAGTTGCGCCAGGGTTCGGGTTCGCGCATCTAAAGATAGCGTTGAACGTTTCAAAGGACAGGCATTTTTCCTTAATCTGTATAAAGATCAACAATGAATAACTTCAAGTCGTGGCCGTCCGTTAAAAGATAACCGACCCGTTTACCACTAATCTCCAGCTGGATGGGACTATAATGTTTGCTTGGCAAAGATATGATGTAGGGTAATGATATGAATAGGCATTTACGGTAGAAACGTTACAAGAGCGAGACAATTGAATGTCACACCGTTTTAAGAAAATTTAAATTGTATATAATAGGCAAAAATCATATAGGAGCAAATATATGGACTGCGTCAAACAGTTCTAGTAGAACGGAAGAGCGCCGCCAACGTGCAGATGGGCAGGTGTTATATGAACTCGGTAGAAGATTCACAGACGCTTGATCGAGGTAGACGTTACAGTTTCCTAGAGTCCCTGGTTTGTAGAGTGGAAATTATATAGACTGACACTGAATGCCGACCTGCTCGTCGGGCGCAGTTCCCTGCTAGCTCCCTTTGAGTGCCATTCAAAAGTCACGGGACCCACGGGACCCATCTCGGCACACTGGCAATCCACCGTGGGTTAGGACCCGATATTAAAAACATAACCGCTTGAGAGACTCCTCCCTGACTGAACCCCTTTAAATGGGAACGGCAGGAAATGGTTAAGGTTGACGCACCCGACGTATGTATGATATGGTAAAACAACAACCAGAACCGCTGTGGCTCGCCCTGTTCTAACTCTAGCGCCGTATCGGTCAGCAAATGCCAGTGTTTCTGATTCACGGTGTCGGTCGCTTCCACTATGGTATATATACACTATAGAGCATACCATATTTCTACGCCGACCGTCTACCTAAACCCATGGCCAATGAAAGTCACATCAATTCTTACTTAATATTATTATACTCATACTATTATTATTGCTCCCCGAGAAAAGGTTCACCTAACTCTACTGCCTATCAAACACATAGAACACGTTCACGGATCCGCAACCCTTTTCCGATCCACAGCCAACGAGTAAGGTTAAAGTTTGAATTTTCCTACCACTTTATGATATAAAGTAAAGTGTCTAGTGTTTCAGTCGTACTGTTTCTTGGCTCCGGTGTCTAATGGCCGTACCAGTAAGACATCGTCCAGAACGATAAACGCGTGTGCCGTACGCGCCTCTCCCGCCGCAGTCGGCTCGAAAAGGTTATTCTTAATCTCTCTTCTCTGATCTCATCTCATCATGGTTTGGTACCCCCCCGTCTCCTAACTGAAAACCCTTTATTAGGATGCTCTGTGACCTCAATGTAGTCTGGCCAAAAGATGCTACCACAAATACTCCACCTTCAGTTACCAGTACTCTGGCAATGTTACAAGATTTAGGCTATACCACGATAGCTCTCAATTGCATTCTAACTGGCAAGATCCCTAATGGATATAAGTGCCCTTTTGATATTGACCCTATACAATGGGCGTTTCCAGGCTTGAAACTACTGAGTCGAATCACCCTTGTTCTAGACGATTCCTCCCAGCATCAGAATTTCTCCGGGCTCGCATCGCTATTTGATCTTATTGCCGTTCGACCCATGAGTGAAAAGGCTCTACAATCTGCCTGTTCTTCATTGGAAATCGATCTGATTTCCCTCGACTTCTCTCGTCGGCTTCCATTTTTCCTGCGCCACAAGACGGTCTGCTCGGCAGTTGATCGAGGCGTCAAGTTCGAGATTTGCTATGGATCCTCCACCACAAGTATGGACGGCCGGCGACATGTCATTACAAATGCGTGTGCATTAATTCGTGCGTCTCGAAGTCGAGGTATTGTTGTTAGCAGTGAAGCCAAAAGTCCTCTGGCATGCCGAGGACCATACGACGTAACCAACCTCGCTACCGTATGGGGGTTGGATCATATGAGAGCCAGAGATAGTGTTGGCAAAACGGCAGAGTCTGTTGTACAAAATTCATTTCTTCGTAATCATAGTTATAAGCAGGTAGTAGCAATTCCTGAGGAACGCACTTCTAGTCTATCATCTAAAAAGCGCGAGTCTTTAACGACTCTCGAACCAGATAAACCTACTAAAAAGAAAAAATGATAACAATTTCATCGTCTGTTAGATCGCGTGGATGAGCTCTGCTCAGATCAGTTGCAAGGTCAACAAAGGGAAGCCTCTCATTATGCTCTCCATCATAGGGTTGTACTCTGCCAGACAAATCGTCAATCTAAGATAACTTTTGTTCTCTAGACTTGACTGTGAAACAAGGAATATCTAGAAAGTCACACAGAGAGTTGATGACAAGCTGTGAGAATCGCGTGAAGTACACAACCGAGAAAATAAAATAACTCCATATATACAACAATTCGGCTTGTTCAGAAAGCTGAAACAGGCCCATATGAGGTGCTAGGCCGAAAAGGAGGGCCCCAACAAGAAGTGGGATCATAGGAAGCGACCAGAAAGGAAATGGTTGTTTGGTGAGATGGGCGAGAATAATAGCACTGGTGATTCGGCCAAACACAAATGACACTGTCAGTGCAAAAAGGACAAGATGGTTACTCTTTAAAATAATCGAAAAAGGGCTACATGTCCAGGCGTAAATGGAGAAAGTAAACACAAATAGCGGAAGAAGCTCAGAAAGAGGCTCCGAAATAGACTCTCCTTTTCTACGCCGAGATTCTACTACATTATAAATGCAAAATGGAACGTGGAAAACAACAATAGAAATAAACAGTACAAGTGTCCAGATATCTTTGAGAAACCAAGCTTGAAAATACGAAGCTCCATAATAATCTAAACCAGAACCCAAGAACTCGTCAACCGTCATTTGCCAGATCTCAGGGCCCTGATAAACCCCACTAAATATCATTAACAAACAAGCAACGATGATACCTTCAGTGGGTCCGTTGAGGTGTCCTAGGTATAACACATGAGTATGATAGGTTTCCCAAGTGGAAAAATACATGGCTATACATGTACCAAATGTAGTGAAGGCACCTGCTCTACTGGTACCTAAACCCATACAAGCGGTCTCGACCAAACCACCCAAGCAGCAATTAAGAGAGTCTATTCCATGGTCAAATAATTCCCCTAATGGTGAGGACATTCCAGTTTTTCTCGCTTGTTTCCCATCAATGTTATCCATTGTCTGATAAAAGAACAATCCTAATGCAAATGAATAATATACCCAACTTGGAGCAGGACTCACCAGGTCAGGAATATATATTTCCACACATAGGATATTTATATAAATAGCCGTGATTCCCAATAATGTGATAACATTGGGAGCTAACCAGCTGGGCATGAACTTTGCACACCACGTCCAATACGGGTTCAGCACGTAGTATGATAGATAGGATTTATCGACCGACTGATACTTGTAAGACTTCAAATGTATTAGAGATGATTTTGCTAGAGCATTGATGTTCTCGCCCAGCATTAACTGCTCGACCTGGAATGCCAGGGTAGACCTTGTCCAGTGAGTTTTTTGAGGGTTATTCATCATTGAGGTGATTGAGGGTAATGGTCGGAAATGGGTGTGTTGTATGATTTAGAAACTTATGGCCAATATTAAGTATTTGACTAGTGTGTTTTACAGGATACTGGTAAATATTCGACTTTTTATCGCGGTTCCGTTGGTGCTTCAATTGTTGTTAAGAGGGTGATTCGGCCAGCGGAATTTTTGAGACGGTATCAAGTTCGAAAATCAAAAGACTGTGGTCGGTTTCTAATTAAGCTGCTATTCAGGCAGATTAAAATAGGGTCGAGAGAATTGTAAATTTTAAATTGATATATATACTCAAGGAATGGGTTCTTTACCATACAGACATAAGACACGCGCATGGGTTGAGACGGAAATTGGTTAAAAAAAAAAAGACAGCCGTGTAAGGGGATTTCAGTAGGTTAAATTATTCAGAGCATGTGAAAGGGATAGTACAGTACGGTTATTCACGATGGGAAACTGATTGAATGAGGGAGGGTTTAGAGTCAGAGGAGATTGCCATATATTGTTTTGCTATAGGTAGTAGTTTTGTAGGTTTAAAATGAACAAGTTCTCTACTTTTTACATTCTAGATCATTGGTTCTTATGTATAAAGTATTTAGATACCTCATGCTCTTTCAATTACTAAACTTGTCGGGACATTACATTCAATCATGAGAATATATATACCACCTCTACATTTAGGTATGTGTTTGTATTTCTAGTTTAAAAGTAAAATCCTCTTTAAATTCATTCCCCTCCATTCCCTTTGTATATTCTACTCTATCAGTCGTATGGAATTATATGTTGGGTTAGGAAGATCGCCGGACCGCAACGAGAGGAGCGCTTTTTCTTTTTGTGAAAAATTGAAATGCCGATGGATCAAGAATGCCATACTGGTAGATAATACAACTGAAGCAGGATCAGACGCTCAAGTTCACACGGACGTTAGAGATGATTCCAGGGAAGGTCGACAATATTGTTGGAGGCGGCCGGTTTATACAGATCAAGAGTCAAGACGACCATCGGCCCCTTAAACTGGGTAAGTGCTTATGAGAACATTCAGAGGCAGATTAAAAGGAATACTAACCGGAACTAATCTTTAGTTGATATTTGGACCTGTGTAATCGAAGCAACGCTATCAGCTAAATTATTAGCTCATTTAAAGGAAAGCCTGCCAAGGGAACCTCATAATCTGACGCATATTCGACGGTTAATAAAACTGGAGAATTTTGATCTTGAAAAATATAAAGAAGAACAGAAACAGCGCAAAAAGGACCAGGATGATGTCGTAAATGAACAAGACGATAATGCAGAAGTTCATACTAAAAGAACCCATCCGACATATCTTCGACTATGCCTTTGTAGTGTGGACTGTGTTCCATCAGAAGAGGCTATTCAATCAATAGTACACTCGGTTACAAGCCCTGCAGTGATTATAGAAAAAAGACATTGTTCGAAATATCAAGCATATACAAAAGAACAAGCGGCAGAGTGGTCTTCAAAGTCAGGCTGGCCAATCATGTGGAGAGGCAACCCGAAAGCCATTGAAACCGAAGTTACTGATAAAGAAGTGGATTCTATGAAAAGACATTTAAGATCATTAGCGGAATTATCGCATAAACATAAAGAAACCGAGCTCCCTATTTGCACACTAATTGTTGATCCGGAGACTGATCAGGTTATCATTTCAAATTCAGATAGTCGGTGTGCTAATGGAAACCCTATCAATCATAGTATCATGGTCGCGTTATATGATGCTGCCATGCTAGAAGCAGAGAGAAGGAGACAATTGTCCGCAGAAAGAAGTTCGCGAAGCTCATCCTTAGTGCCAGAGGAGTCATCTACCATTAATCGACCAAATACTCCGGTTTCCAATGGACTAAGCGTTTCCGTTAACGATATTGCATATACAGCTACAAGCACCACAGGTATGTGCCCATCTTCAGCAGGGTCCTTGTCCCCTTCATCATCATTATCTCTCGTATCTGCATCTACCGCCGCGACCACCTCCACAACCACGAACAGCACGCTTGGGCAACTGACTTCCGACGAAAAAAACTATCTGTGCCTCAACCTTCATGTATATACCACCCATGAGCCATGTCCTATGTGCGCGATGGCACTCGTTCATTCCCGAATTGGAAGATTGATTTATATCAAAGCATGTCCTAAGACCGGAGCTATCGAGCCGACCAGCGGCGCGTCTTACAGTGTCCACTGGAACAAACTTCTCAACTGGAAATACGAAGCATGGACATGGCTTGATGAAGGTTACGAGCCAACCGAAGATGATCGGCTAATCTCCTCTGTAGAAGACATTTCGCCCATGATCAACGGTTAATGAAAAAATGTAATAATATAACGAATGTTTACGACGCTCAATCTAGTGTTGGGATTATCCATAAGCACTGTCATCATGCTATAGTTGCATACATGAGATGGAATATGACTGCATTATCTTCCATAGTATTATCCAGCTTATTATGACGTTGCTGATGGTCATAGATCTAGTCTCTCTAGATGCACCGCCAGTGCTATACTAGTTTTGTATATAACAGAACGTTCTTGGAACTCATGACCGTACTATGAGACAAATAATCAACGAGACTGGAAAACAAACAACTTTACATGCGCTGTATCATCCATCATTAAAGCCCGGTAATGCCCAAAAGTCTGGCCGATGCAAACCAACCAGATATGCTCTCCAGAATAGCCTAATCCCGAGAAAGAAGGGTCCCGGTGCTGCAAGATAAAGTACGCCTATCAAATAAGCGACTCGGCCCGAATGTAGCTTAGCAGCCGACCCTGCAGAACGCACCGGGCCGAAAAGGGCTACTCGACAACAAACTGCCAGATCGATCGGCGTCAATCATCAACTAGACCGTCAATTCGCTCCCGGTATCAACGGCTATTGATGATACAAGGCGAGGTGGTAGCTAACTGATACAAACGGGGAATATTGGTCCAGATACGTTTGTCTACCAATGGTGATGGCAACACACGCGTCCATATCCGTTTTCCACGTCCATTTCCACGTTCGCTTCTATTTCCACATTCGCTTCTATTTCCACGTTCGCTTCTATTTCCACGTTCGCTTCTATTTCCACTCCCAACCCAGTAAAACAACCCACACAATTTACTTTCTACCTCCCAGTCACACCTCTTTCCACCAATATACTCTAACTGAAGCGACCAACAGTCCAGAACGCATCGAGTCTCTGGAATTTTACCCTTATCCGCCGACGATCATATACCCGAAACGGCCAGAGATATTCTTTCCCATCTCTAAGCAGAAGGACATATCAGACAACAATCACAACATTACACCAATTCATTTAAACATACCGGATACGCCAGACCAGACTAACGTACGTAAAGCGGAGAGATCACTAGAAACAACGCATAGCGAGATTGAAACAGAGCGATACCAAGCGTGTCGGGGTCGGTCATCTGTAGCTACGAATTGTTTACTTTGCGAATTTCCAGTCGATATAAGAATAAAGTTCAATTTTGAGCGGGCTTTAAGGTTGAGAACCTAACATTTTTTACTTCGTGTACTAACTCGCAAAGCAGATTGTTCGTTTGTTTTGTTTCTGTTGTAAACTTTGTTAGGGAGACTGGCCGTTACTGGGTTCACTTGAGACATCGTGATTTGGATGCTTATTTACAAGGGTACTATACCCCTGGAATATCTATTTATATAAGAATATCCACCACGGTTTACCACTGATTGCGGAGGTTTGCCGGCAGCTTTGTATTTGGCTGCTAACCAAATAACATAGTTCTAAGCCATCTGCTATAACCGCCAGAGGTCTATTGAATCGGCAACATCCCTTTTTGAAATAAACAGCTGGTTTGTTTATTTTATTTATTGTGAAAGAAAAAAAATGTCTCGTCCGACTCCTACTTCTCTATCTACCTCGGATCAACATCAACAACACAAAACGCATTCTAAATCAGTATCCTGGCATGTCACTTCCCAACACTCGTCAACATCCTCAACTCCTAATACACATAATCTCTCTAGATCCGAGCAAACAGCTAAATCGAGAAATAGAAACAGCTTACCACCAATCCGTTCACTAGATGAGTTCGAAGACCCTCTTCGTACAATACCTGCCAGAAGTTTAGATTCCGTATTATTGTACTCCACCACTAACTCTTCTTCTTCTTCTTCTTCTTCGTTTATTCCTAGCACTCCAAACAATATTTCTTCTAGTTCTGGAGCATGTGCATCTCAACCTCGGTCCGCTTCACCTTCGAAACGATACCGTACTCGCACTCAAATAAACCCCACGCCAATTGCTACTAACTCGGACTCGGAATTCAAATTCCCTCATGGAAAACATACCCCTACTCTGTCCGAATCCTATACTTTGCATTCTCATACCCATTCTTTTTCCCATTCATCCGATATCGACGATGCCATGACTTTGGTAGGGAATTTGGCCTCTCCGTCATCTGATAAATGTAACCCTAGCAACTTTGAATCGCCGTATATCATCACTTCAAAGCCCAATTTACAGGAGATCTTTATTTGCCTTGCTCACAAAGAAAGGCATGTATTGGAATCTAAAGAGCAGTTATCGAATGCTGAGAACGAGTTGGCTTCTTTCAAAAACAGATGGAGCTCGATATTGAATATCCCAAGCAATTTTTCGTCATTGGTCGATCAGAAAGAAACTAGTGCTGCTGTTCCCAACAACTGCGACAGTACCAATTCCATCTCACACACTTCTCTCAATTACGGTAAAACGAGAAACCTGACTCCCGTGTCCCCGGCTTCAACCCTGGTGGATTCACAGGCATCGCCCGGTCTACCGCCGCAAATGCCAACAAGCAAAATTACACGAAGACTTATCACTCCTCAGCCTGCTCAACATGGTCTAGGTATTAATGTTGTACCGTACCGCGACGATACTCCAGATCCTTTGGAGATGGATGTATGCTTTCTTGATAATGACCTTGGGAATGACCCTATTGATGATGGCTTCATTAGCACGGGTGCACCCATTGGCAAACATCCAGCCTTTGATAGATGCGCCGATTCGGATATCCACGCTATTCGTATCGACCCTACATTCTCCGCACCTACCATTGCCAGACTCCTTAAGAATCTCATCAAGAGTATTATTACCGCTATATTTGGTAGGCTAGCATATTCCTTCTTTGACGTTGAGCCGGTCATTGAGAGTGTCTATGTCAGCCCCAATGAAGAAGAAGGTATCAGCGTCACTTTATCCACCTCTCATACCGGTACAATCAAACCTCGCTATCCTTCCATCACTGAGCGTTATTATCGTACTGTCGAAAGATCTTGAAGCCCCTCGTGCATTTAGACTGCTCTGAATAATCCTCTTACCCGTAACCCGCATAACAGCATCCTTTCTGTATAAAGAGCTATTAATTTATTTATGAATCCCACTCTACTTTTTTACCCACCGGCTGCGTCTGCCCAGACTCGAAAGTAAATGCTTTGTATATACTTTATGCACATTGCGTTGCTCAAATCTGTGGCCTAAGCTTATCAATCTTTTGCCTTAGATTGACCAGACAATCTCTAGAATCCTGCACCAATGAATCGTCCACTTCGTTCAGTGTTCCATTTACTTCTTTCAACGAATTAAGAATTTCTTGAAGACGGGCCAGTTTTCGCTCAGAACTGTTGTCAAGGCCCTTGATGACACCCTCTAGTCTATCTGCGACAGAGTCTGCTAATCTACTCATGTCTGCCGAGTTCACCTCACTGGCGGATGCAATATCGCTTGAATAAAATTCATTCTCATGTTCTGAATTGCTATCATCTGGCGAGTCTGCTATATTGCTACTCAGTTCAGTATCAATAAAATTAGAAAGGTTTGACGACAGAGCTAGTTGACGAGCATTATCCTGATTGACAAGCGCCCGGTAGACTACGCGTAATGGGCTAGATTCATCATTACGCGCACCGCGCGCATTGGCCGGAAACAGCGCTACAAAGTCATCAAAACTGAGATAGTCCCGGATGGACGTCTGCGAAAGTAGGTATTGCGACAAAATTTCCCTCTCCATTGAGGTTGTAGTTTATTATGAGATGGGGGATTAACAACTGGCATATCGTGAACCTACCTACAATGCTTAGCTTAATATGTTGTCAAAATATACAATTTATGCGGTTCGAATAAATAAAAATATTAAAAATATAAAAAATATAAAAAATGAAATTGAGTACTCAATTGGGACCGCTTTCAAGACTCGGTCTTCTCTGAGTATTCTTGGCAGAAGACGTGTATCTACACAAAAACATCGATAGCATATAATCAATAGAAGGAGTCCTAAAAGGAGAACTTGCTAACAATTGTGAGAAAACATCAAACAAAAATAAATAAAACTAATAGTTACAAAAGTAAGCACATAGACAAGGATAATAACTATTAAAATTAGACCCACACTCGGGTATCCATTCTACCTTAGAACCACGTTGGCATTTCTTAGACTCAAATACTGCTGATCTGCTCCTGGCGCCATGTCGTCAATGGCTTTGAATATTTCAACATTATAGAAACGCAATCCATGTCTCGATGACTTATATCTACCGGGTAGACCAGTTATATCACACCAATGCTTCTGGGGTTTTAATGAGGGAGGAGCTTCAATACTGAAGTAAGTAGCTTTATCATCAACAGGAGGTAGAGTTGCTAATCTTCGTTGTTCATCTGTTATCAGAGCCTTGGAATTCTTGTATCGTTTATTGGTCTGCCTCCACGATTCGTCTTTAAATGGTCTAGGGATAGAACTGAAATCAGCCTGTTCAAGGAGTGAAGGGGTCGATGGTGAAGACATGTTAATATACTTAAGACTTAGGGGCCAGAAAGGAATGAACGAGATGGTGAAGTAGGTTAGTTACAGATGTCAAAGGTAACGGCCGGGTAATCTAGCGTATGTACTGACCGCGCTACTGCTATCTTTACTTCAACCCGATAAGGGTTGGGAAATGCTAACACGGAATAAAATATATGTTAAAGACGATTGAACACTCTCTATAATAAAGTAAGCAAGTACACTAGAGACGTGCTAAGAAATTATTCAAATAAGAATGAATAAGCTTTGGCCATAGTATTCATAAAGATTACAATCTATTTAGACATAGATAAGATTCGGTGTTAAAGTTGGTTGCGTTTTCGTTGAAGATCCTGATGGCCGGAGAATAAATGCTGGTGTACTAGCTGCCATTTACGCTTCTGTAACTTCAGCGAGGACCATGAATTGTAATTTGTGATCGCTACTACGATGATAAAGCAGTGCGCTTATTAGGAGAGGTTCGTGGAGCCGTTGAAGCCAACAGGGGGTCGGACTGTTGTGCGGCTATATCTGGCGTTCCTTATGGAGGAACGGTGAGTCGTAACTATCGAAGGGACGGTACCGTGCGGAATCTTTGTAGGTGGACCGCTCGCACTGGCAAGGGTTGTGGAGAGAGAGCGTTGGGGATAGCGTTCTGTCGGCCTGGAATATGAACCTCTGTGAAATCAATTCTTTGGAGCTACGCTCTAGGTGTTTCTCCTCTGCAGAGCAGTCTATTGTTTAGGGTCCCCTTGGGACCATATGCTACACGCTGCGACATCCATAAGTTGTCTAGATGGGAATTTTATAAATATATATATGTTCATTATCTTAATTGGCTATTTTCATTTATTGAATTTTAAATAAGAAGCAGCTTTTCACTTGTGCTATAAAGCTCGTGTCGAAGCTTTTATTAGATGACATTTCTTGAATTTCACGGCTCAAGGCACGTGATCCAGCTTCAATCATTTCAAAACGTATAGAAAGTAGACGTGAAGTTCCTCTGGAGTAATAAAAAATATCGTCCCAGCGTGTCAAAATCAAAAAAAAATGTCACGGATTCGTACAAACGGGGAAATGAAAAATCATCAATGGAAAGGCAGTCAGGGTCAAGTGGAACCGGGATCTAAACCTGGATCGGGACCAGGCCCTGGATCAGGAGGCCATGGACTAGATTCTCAATCTCATGCTATGAAAAGCTCGTCTACAGTAAGTTCAAACCTATCTCACAGTCTGTGCTACCCCTATCACAAGCCAACAAACTAACATACTGTCTATAGATGAGTACAATAGAATCAACTGTTACTCGGTTATTAGTGGCTACCAAACAGCTTTTAGAAAGCCTTAACCTGTGGGCTCGTGGAGACTCATCTGAGCAAGACGTTTCGGATATTTATGTTCGCTTAGGAAATGAATTTAATGTTGCTTGTAGAGCTTTCATTAATGCTGGTGTTGATATATCTGATTTGGGAGATGTTCCTCAGCTTCTACGAGTCATTTTAGAAAAAGCGTTATCTGATGATGCGTCTCAAGAGAATTTAGATCGGTATCTTCCTTCAATAAGAGAAATTATCGTCACTCTTCTACAGCAACTGAAGCAGAAACAGGCATTAATTAGAGCATCCCAAGCATCTTCTTCAGCAAGTACTCCTTCAACATTGGGATCTGGAATTGGTTCAGCTCCATCCATGCCCCTGCCATCTTATCCACAACCTCATTCTCATCATCCGCAACCCCCTACACATGGAAGATATCCACAGCAGCAGCCACCAGCTTCTCCAAGAGTGCAAATGCAACCGCCGATGAAATACCCAACCAGATCAGAATCGTTATCGGGTCCATCTTCGCCGATTGCTGCATCTATGCTGCCTCCTAGACATAATAGTGTTGGAGGTGGAAATGCTACCGGCGCAGGACCAAGGCCCAGTATGGCACCGGACGGGTCTGGTCCAATAAAGCTAGGCAATGGAGTTCCTGGGTTTCATGGCAGACCACCACCACCTCCACCAGGAACGGTAGCTGGTCAAGGCTCTAACCTGGGTCCTGCGGGCCATGGCCCAGGTTTTGTCAAGAAGAATAACTCTAGGTCCAATCTTTCGAATATTTCTGTGGCTGCTGCTAATTACCATCGGCCTGACCACCATCGTGCGACTCCATCCAGCTCTACTACTGGATCGCTATCACCGCGTAAAGACAACCCCCTAGCAACTTTACAGAGAAGCGAAGCTTTAGAAAGGCGTGCATCCAGAAGATTCTCTGCTTACCAGTTTGCTAAACTCACCAATGGGCCCCAGGCTGCTAGAGATGCTGTTCCAGATCTTCCTCCTTTGCCAAATGCTGAAGATAAACGGGCTTCGTTTCTCCCAACTACTGCATCTCATTCTAGTTCACTGGCTGATTATACATTATCAACAAGTATGGTCGACAATCGAGAGCAAAAGCACGCATTACCAAATGATAGTACGATAGATATATCTGGATCGGCTCCACAGTTGGGCGAGAAAGCAACCCCCTCGTCATCCTCCAACAGTCCTTCAATCCCATCATATTCTCCATCTATTTCAGCAAGTAAGACAAATGCTACAGATAGCGATGAATCTGATGTTGTGCCTGTGTTTCTTCAAATAGGACGCCGAGTCAAAAAGACAACTATAGACAGTTCGGAAATAACAACCGCAGCACTACGGCTTAAATTTATTGAGAAATTCGCCTACTCGCCCGGATCTGAAGCATTTCCCGATATATACATCCAAGATCCAAAATCAGGTGTTCGCTACGAACTAGACGAAGGGTCACTAGGTGAAATTCGACAAGGGAGTGTCTTAATCTCTTTGAACATTGACGAAATGCAAGAATTAAAAAAGTATTTTGGTGAGAGTTTGCAACAATTATCCCGGACAGTAGGTGATTTGCATTCGAAAATCGATGAAAACACCACATCCATAAATAATATCAAAGGTACAGGTACTACATCTTCCACCCCAGCATTTCTTGAGAATCAATCCGGAGCAGAAACACCTATGTCGAACCGTCCCACCTCTAAAGTGAGTCTCAAACAAATAGAGGTAATTAGAAACGAAATGGCCGTTGTTAGACAAGTGGCTTCTGTCTCTCTGGCAGGATTAAGGGATGAGGTAGGTGATATACTCACAAAAACTAAATCCCTACAAAACACTGCTTTTCTTACTCAAAATACTGGTTCCAGTCGTGCATTCATGGAACAATGCCATAAAAAACTCTCGGGCGAGTCTGATAGTCTTTTGACAAACGTAGATGATTTGCAGGATGTTATCGAAGCGTTACGTAAAGATGTTGCTCAAAGAGGTGTTCGTCATACTTCCCGTCAACTGGAGACTGTTGCTAAAGAACTTACGTTCGCAAAGGAGGATTTGGATAGAATGACCTCGTACATCACAAATGAGCGCCCAAGCTGGAAGAAAATATGGGAAAGAGAACTGGATACTGTTTGTGAAGAACAGCAATTCTTTAAACTCCAGGAAGAATTGGTTGCTGATTTGCGGGATGACCTCATTAAAGCAGAAGAAACCTTTAAGTTGGTTGAGATGTGCTCTCAAGAGCAATCAAAGTCTGTTATAGGTAGAAGACCGACTCAGCCTACAATACTGCCTGCTCCTGCAGATGGTATCGTTCACGTCAAGGATGCAGTTTTGTCTGAGGTTTCGGCACTACAGCCTAATCACGAAAGGCGCGTTGAAGCCATAGAGCGAGCCGAAAAAATGCGCCGGAAAGAATTAGAGCTGAGGAGTAGAGGCGGTGAATTTGAAGAGGAGCTGGGAGACTTTGTTGGCGAAAGCAGATTAAAGAAAAGTGGAGGAGTTGAGGAAACCGAGCGACGGCGTAAGCTACGTGAACAGAAAATGTTGGAAGAGCAACGTAAGAATGATGCTAAAGCCATGATCACACGCGAACAGGAACGCGAGCGCCGCAAGTTGGAAAGGCAACAGGATAGAGTTAAGCTAGAACAGATTCCCAAAGATGATTTGGTGTCAGATGATAAAATCGTAAAAGCACCGTCAGAAGAAGCAATAGAGACAGCAAAGGAAACGAGTGCAGAAGGGGTTGAAGCCACAGAGATAGAGTCTACGATAGAACCTGGACCTCCGAGTGACACTTCCAAAGAAGCCTAATGTACTGTCAAATGAAAATTCAAGCACTATCGAACCCATAGAAGGCGAGCAGGATTTCTTTTGAACAGAAGAGCGAAAGTCCCCATAGGATAATAATCTACATTAATCTCATTTTGTTGAGTTTTCTATTAAGTAAATAATAAATCGATATTAGATTATCTTTTCACTTTGCAAGCTTCTCGTCAAGCTGTTTGAATACTTGTCTATAGCATTTGCTGTTTCCTAAAGATTGTCGAAATCCATGCAGGCACGAGTTCATAACATCAACGCATGTTATATTCCTATTTTTATAGATAGCGCTTGCCATAAACTTCTTCAGCACGATCTTGGTGAAGCTTAATAACCATTGAACAATAATCGTTGGGTTCCTATTCGACGACAGTCGCTGAAGACACAAACGATCAAAAATTCTAATTCGGAAACCAATATCAGCTCCGAGGTTAGCAAAATATTTACATAAAGTACTCGGCTTACAGCGGCAAAGCTCATTCAGCATAGCAATGGGTAATTTATGACCGATGGAATGCAAAATTTTCTTGTACATTGCATCAGTTTCCTTCATGTATCTATGAATTGGCCGGCTCACCAAGTCCCGCGTATCATCATAACCACAGTACATGGGACGGAGTGTTCGACAATGAATTGATCTTCCCAGGAATGGGAAACCAATACCAGTGAATAGTTTTGTTGCGGGAGAAGTTTCAAAATTAGTTAGCGTTTTAGCCGGGTTAATACTAGCACCGAATTCTGGGAACCCTATAGCCATGCGACGGAAAAAATTATCTGCTTTTTGTTTATCAGAAGAAATAAATAGGAAATCATCAACATATCTAAAAAGAATGCTTTGATTTCGATTGTAATTAAGATACTTCTTCTCTAGCGTATCGTATACCAAATCGCATAACAAGGAGGAAATAGAAGAACCTTGAGGGATTCCTTGCTTGAACTGATACCGCTGACCATTTATCTCAACAAGACAGCTGTGAAGAAGTTGATGGAGCGACTTAATTATGGCTGGCCGCTTATAAGCATAACCATAGGCTCTGTCCACAAAAATACGATCCTTGTGCGACCTTTTCCCCTCGTACAATTGAGAGATTGTCGCATCAAACGTCAAAGGGGATGTTAAATCTCTAGCAATCTCATTATAGTTTTCGACTCTTTCCGACTTACAGTCATATGCTTGGAATCTTTGGAGCCAAAATATTTCACCTTTTATAATATCGTCTGCAATCTGATAGGCTTCACTGACAGGGATGTTATCAAAACATTTTGATATATCTGCTTTAACAAAGTAGAATTTTTGTTGTGGATCTTTAAACAATCCCCGGAACGAAGATAATTTGGTAAACAATTCGTTTGAACCTGGTATAAAACTGGGACCCGTTTGATGGTGGCTAAATTTTGATGCATCAAGCACCATTTTGAGGGACTTAAGCCGATCATTGACACTTTGCTTGCTTCCGGCCGTAACATTTGAGTAACTCTCTGAGTGAAAATTTGGCGCTATACCTAGAGTTGTAATAACACGGTAACCACCCGATAATTTGGGGACCAATCGAACGCCAGAAGGACCCAAGAATTTGCTCAAATCCGGCTTTAGGTCGGTGACAGGCAAAAGTTTTTCTAGATGTTGTTCCATAGAGTTACGATAAATGATTTCCCATACATCCCGCCGGTAGTAAAAAATCGAAGAAGTTGGACCTACCGGGGAGATCTGAAAATTACTATTTATAAGTAGAGGTATAAAACAATCGAAGAACCATAACAGAAATTCAAGAAACAGTTCTTTACGTTTTTGAAAATCTGGTAAACACATTTTGGAAGTGGAAATACCGGGGCCAAGCCAAGGTATTTCAGAAATATGAAAACCTTCAAAAATGAAATACAAAGACACTGATTCCGACTTTCTTAATTTAATGTATTGACTGATCTTTTTTCGTAGAAGTGTCCAATTATGTACTGAGCCGAACGTGTCGATTGGGAACAAATAATCAACTACGAGATTAACGAATTTGGTAACATTGTGAAATTCACAGAAGTGACTTTGACTTTGCATTTTGTGCCAATCCAGAGAGCCATTTGACTTCAAGTGATCGACGTTACAAGACAGTTCCATAAACCTGGAATACTGAAGTTTCCTCTTCCTAGAAACGACTTGTTCTAGAAGGTGTGAAATTGAGGGGGTAGTTCCGGGAGCAACAGGTTTAACGAGTCTTGTTTTGTGGAAAGTTTCTGTCTCAATCTGCTCCTTCAGCTCCTTTTCCCGAGTTTCCCAATAAGAGGCATCTCGCTGAACTTGGCCATTTTTAAGATGATCTGGATTATAGAGTCTACTAGTCATCTTGCTTGACCGAAATTGTAATGGGAAGATAGTAAGAAGAAGGTAACGGATATGAAAAGACGGAGAGAGCTCTGAGTTTTGAAAACTATTTTTCTTGAACTTGGATGACGTGAAGCAGAGTTGCTCAATTAATCCAAATAGGATATTTTCTGACTTGCCAGGTTGAGCGTTCCCAAGAATATACTTGTCTTTCGATATTTTGACTTTCGATGCGTAGGAAAGAGCACCCGGAAGCCTGGGTTTCTTGGGGTTTGTATTTATGTTCCCGTTATCACTAGCAGAGTAATTAAGGCTAGAAGCAGATTTAAGCTTTTTCGCTTGATGCGCTTCTGAAACACCAGGGCCTATATCAACGGGCCTATCTCTTTTAAGAAATCCAATAGAGAGGGTCTCGGGCCGTTTTTCTAGTAATGTCATTAGAAAGAGACAGCTCAGTCCAGTAAGTTGAAGACAAGACCGAGTTTCCTCGACATAAAAAAACAGAGAGCACTCAGTTAACAGGTAGAATGTGCATATGGGGTCTACCCTCGATTGTAATACTACCCATTCATACAAGTTAAAGATTGATAAACAAGGGTTTATGTATTGTTTACCTTTCTTTCCGCTACCGCTACACTTTTCTTCTTGATGCTTTCCCAAGGACAGTATATTCAGAAAATTCTCAAAGGGCTCACCGGGTAAGACAGCTTCATTTTGTTTGTGAATTTTTTTGCTACGTTCGTAAGCCGTCTCGATTGCTCTATTCACCAATGCTTTGCGAGATAGGCGACTATTGCTAACTTGCCGAGCATCTGGTCCAGTTGAATACTTGGCATAATTGTCAGCATCGAGAGGTGACTCAGTTGCCACGAGGATTTTGCCAAGAAACTTTTGATACTTTTCGTTTTCCTCAGTGTCAGTTAATGGTTCATGTAGTTTATGAAAGCTATCTCTATTTAGGACAGTCTCTAAGAATTTGTCTAATGGAGTTACGGAACTGTAAATTTGGGACAGCTTCTTAATCACTTTCCCATCTGTGGAATATGAACTTTCCGTCATTGCGGTGTCCATGCTATGCAAAGAGCGTATACACCCATGAGTGTTCACGGTTCTGGATATGGCGGTGATAGCAGAATATACGCGAAACGATCACGAATCGCGGCATAGTCAAAAGATATATTGATAATTACATACTAGGGCTCCACGACAGATTTGTCCTTTCAGCCGCGTAAATTATATTTCGACAAATAGCATAGGCATTTATTTCCAATTTTCATTTATACTTTTCGGTCTAAGTCGTTCAAAGATTAGATACAGTCTCTCGAACTTTCGCCTGAGAACCTTATAGCACTTCACCCAGCGCCCGCTTAAAGTATTAGCGTTCTTTGCCGTAAATCCCCTCTAACAGCTGCTGCTGCTATATTGATCCCTGGTATTCATATCCAGCCTCTCTATTTTGCCGCACGCGCCGCAAAATATTGTTAATGTCTGGATATTTCTGACGCGAAACACTGGCACCATTTAGTCCATCGTTACTACGTCTATCTCTTCATGTCGAAAATGTCAATAGCCAAACTCCCTCAGGCTGTACAGACGGGATTTTCTTCTCGTCTGCGATTAGAGCAGACGTCGCTATTTATCTCAACTCAGCCAATAGTTCGAGCAACTAAGCGTGCTGCTGCTGCTAGTTCAATCAGTTATGCAGAGGTTGAAGAAGACTACGACGATGATGTTGAAGATCCTTCTTTTGGAGGAGCAAGTACTGGCTATGGAAGCACTCCGGCACCACCAGGGCTGAGGCAGCAGTCTCAAGAGTCAGTAGAACCGAAAAAAGTCGAGGTCAAACGACCCGCAGTACGAACGCGACACCCGCTCTACACGGAACAACAACTGGTAGACATCGCAGAGAGAGAGGAAATTCTTGTTCCAATTAAATTAAGTCTGGAGTTTGATAATTATCGAATTACCGACTTTCTCATGTGGAACTTGAATGAACATGTTCTTACGCCAGAATCATTCGCTATTATTACATGTAACGATCTTGAGTTGCCCGTTGGATATACCAACAGTATAGCTACAGCAATCAAAACACAATTGGCAGAATATACTTCTGTGGCAAGTATACGCTTACCAACGGATTGTGGTGTTCATGTGGTCATCCACTTATCCGTTAATCTGGATAAGCAACTGTATGAAGATAAATTTGAGTGGGATCTGGGGTGTGATTTAACGCCCGAACAATTTGCACAAAGCGTGGTAAAAGATCTCGGGATTTCGGGAGAATTCTATCCAGCAATTGCCCATTCACTTCATGATGTGCTTATTCGAATGAGGAAAGAAGCTGTTGACGGCCATCTCCCACAAGAAGTAGATAACCTTGCGGCATTTGGAGCGGAGGCTGGTTGGAGAGTAGATCAAGAGCTTCTTGGCGAAGAGTGGGCACCGACTATAGAGATTCTCTCACAAGAAGAAATTGAACGACGGGAGATTGAAAGAGAGAGAAATATCCGTCGTCTAAAACGTGAATCTGCTCGTATGGGTGATATTACTGAAATCGGAGGCCTATTTGGTGGTCGAAGCAAGCGAAGGCGATATGATTCCCCTTCTCAGGGAGGTTCTCCAGCTCTGTGGTAATTTCTTAGAGAAGCCTCCATCAACCCGTCCGTTTCCCCGGGTCGTTTGACTTGCAGATGTGGCAAAGTCTAACAGAAGAAGGGTAGGTAGGAGCTGCATGTTCAACAACAAAAATAGCCTCTCCCGCCCTCGATCGAAATGGGTGCTCCCACAATGTACGATAATAATTAATTCTGATAACCTAGTTGGAACCGGTGCCGCGGTGCCGTGATATATGATATGCGTGTAGCAGTAAATGATAATATTTCTTTATTTCTCTTGACTAATTAAAAGTGGATATTCCTGATAATATAGTTTCTTAGAAACGCCCCCTTTGGTGTTAGGCACCGTGTTAAATAGACTGTGGAACTACTATATATGTAGATACAATTTCATTAGTATGAAGCAATAGTAGAATCTGTCTCACTCTTATTTCGCTTGTTGAACATTTGAAGATCTCGCTGACTGAAAACATCAAATATTTGACACTCCGTATAATGCTGGGGAACCCATTGCTCTTTTATTCGATTAAGAGTACTTAATAATAAGGTTTAAATTTAAAGTCAAAAAGTTAACTTTTGCTAGCCTTTTTGCTCTTCTAAAAATACGGGCATTAGAAATACCTGTCGCTTGGTCCTGATGTCAGAACAGAATCTGCTTGGCGTAGAACTCTTAATGTACCCTATATTTTCCGAAATAGTCCGCACCGCACGCTCTCATGAGCGTCCGAGTCCATCGGTGAGTTATATATGATGATATACCACAAGCTTTTGCGCTCAAGTCTTTCCAGCTGTTTCCACACTCTCGTCAATGGCGACCAATCAGCCATACTTAACTAACTCGCCGGCTCCTTATTTTTACCCAGTACTATCTATCTACCGTCATCTGGTACTTCCAAAAGAATATGTGTTTTGACTACCTCGTTCATTTATTCTATATCGTTTCTTTACCTTCGGACGTTCATCGCTACGTAATTAAAAAGTTGACCAACCAGCGTTCACAGACCTAATAAAATGGTGCGTGGTGCATGCATGAAGCCATATATATCTGACAGGCATATGCATGTTCCATCTGATTTGTCTGCATAAACCTGCAGGTGGCTGGCTGCACGCCAAATGATAATTATGTGGGCTGGGTATCTTCTTCACAAATCCATGTCATGGCATCGAAATAAAAACCAATTCGCTACCACTTCAATGTTAATCTCTGATTTTGCTTTTAATTCACAAGATGGCTGGCTGTTTACCAATTCAATGAAAAGGAGATTTTCTCTCACGTTACGATAGCATAATCAAATCAGGTACACAGACGAAGACCTACCCCCTCGTTCAAAGTCTCCATATATAAATGGTCCTCAAGTCCTCCATTCAGAACTTTTGAGTAAAGTTTCCGTAAAATACTTAAATCTCCGATTAAAAGTCAACTTTAATATAACATTTCGAAACAAGGTAATTACTATTCTCACATTATTCTCACATTGAATCGTACTTTAGAAACAAATTGTAAGTTATATAATAGTGTCTTGTTTCTGGCTCATTTTCTGGCAAGCGACAGTTTCTGGCACCATTTCATTGTCTTTATATTAGCTCATTTAAAGAATGGAGGGACCAATAAGAATCCTTGGTGATGGACATGTTGATCCAGGGTTTTATGCTTCGAATGCTTATGGTCTGAATTTTAAGCATGGATCACATACTCCACATAAACAACAGTATGTAAATCTTGAAACCACAGATTCATACAACTCCTCTCTTCCCGTTCCAGAAGTATCTGTATCATCACATTACTGGAAAATACCTGATAAGCGCCAATACTTATCAGCAATTGCAACTCATGAAACGGATCCTTTAGTAGCTATTGCAAGCGGATCAAAAGAATCCAACTTGTTTATATATGAACTTGGAAGAAATCAGTTGGATGCGTCAAAATCAATTTTAACACACCATCAAACAATAACACTAGGAGAAATCCATTCACTGGCGTGGGCTTCTCCCAATGATCCGCTGGGTAAGCAAGGCAATGTGATATTTACTGGCCATAATACGGGAATGGTTCATATGATTTTATTACCTGATCCTTATAAAAGTAGTGATCCTGCTGAAATTATGAAGAGATTTAATCATAATCGGCACGTCGATGGTGCAACAAGTACCAGAATAAGTCAATTAGGACTGACAAGCAGCTCGTGGTCATGTTCTGTTCCAACTTCAATTATGTCATTATATAGTGAGCATTTATTTTTGTGGGATCCTAGTAGAAGTGATCAACCGATCATGAGGAGAAAAAGCAGAGGTGTTTGCTGCTTTGATATTTCTCACCTAAACGATGGTGTAATCTCAGTGGGAGGAACAAAAGGAGTTTCCATTAAAGATATTCGAGAGAAAGGGACGTCTGGTCTGTCACCACCGGATGGTAACGACACAAAGGTAACTCAGGTTAAATGGTCACCCTTTGATGCGAATATGGTTGCAGCTGTGCACGACTCCAATGTATTAAAGGTATGGGACGTCCGTTCTAATTCACCGATGCTTACCTTTCATGGTCATTCAGATATGATTAATTCTATCCATTGGTCGAAAACCAATTCCAATCAATTATGGTCAGGATCAAATGATAATACTGTAAGAATGTGGGATATTAGTGAAAGTCAAGAACAACAGCATCAGAATGAGGAGGTTGCAAGACGAGACTATACGCCATCCAAGGGAGCGAAAGACAACAAATGGGTACCTTCTAAGCCATGGAAACTATATCGCCAACGGCTTTCAAGATATGATGAATTATTTTCATTGGGGTATTTTGTTGATCCAAGTCAAGGAGGTACGCTATCATCTACAACGATTTTTTCAGAATCTAAGCAATTTCTTTCGTTGGCATCATTTGGTAATTCAGTTTCAGACCAGGGTATTTTATCAATTGATAACGATGGATTTTTTGGACTTCATGTTCGGGAAAATGCTGAAAGGGGCAGCTTGGACGGGGAATATGGCGACAGCTTTGACTCTGGTAGTGATCATAGTAGCGATCAAAGTGATATTGATAACCTTAACTCCTATTCTCCACCGCGATGATAACGAAGGACACTATTTAATTAATTATGAACCATAAAGAGACAGTAATACCAATTTTTTTTAAACTTCTCTTAATGACTTTACGTAAATGCAATTTTTTTTTTTTTGGAAATAAATTAGATTATCATACGATTACTATATATAAATTAACTAAACTCCTTTAGCAAAAGACTCATATCTTTGAGACGTATTTTCGTACTTTTTTGAGAATAGCTCTTCGCGATGTTTTGCAAGAAATTGAAGACAGTCTTCTAAATGGTCTTTTAATACGGAGACTCCCTGTGGGTCCATATTTGTAAGAGCAATTAAACCAGGCAAAGAAACGAAAAGTCGCAATAAGTGTTGAGCGCCATAAATCTCACTCATTTCACTTTCTGGATGAGCTTTTCTAATTTCTAAATATTGCTGTCTTTCAAATCTGTAAAGCAACATGTTGCCTAAAGACCTATCAAAGTAGAGCTTAAGGCCAGAGATTATTTCGTCAGTCAATTCTGCTTCGGCACTATTGGAGCGCATTTTTGGTTTCGAGTCTCGATATTGCTTAAGAATGTCAACGACGTTGGGCTTTTGTGGAAGGCTCAACAATTGATGTTCTTTTGTAATGAATTCCCAGTCGTCCACTAATAAAGACTTTAAAGAGTCTGGCACAGTTATGTTAATCTCTAATCTTTTGATGAAGTCTTCTTCTTTCTCCAGATCATCTTGGCCAGATATACGAGACCGTTTGTGGTGGCCGCGTGAAAAGGATAAGTTTGATGTCTCATCCTTAGGACCATCTTTACGTTTTACAGATGTATCATTTGTAGTAGAACCAGAGGTTCCGTTAGTGGATGCAGGAATGGTAGACGACAAGGTTGATTTTTTCGATTTGTTCTGATTAACAGCTGCCAAAGCAGCTTGTTTTAGTTCCTTCTGAGTACGGAGATTTTCTTCATTCCATTGCAAAACACGGTCCGCAGCAATCCACTCATCCCAGGTTGATTTCCAACCTTTATAATGAACAAAATAGGCAACCTTTTCTTTAAAGTCCGATGGTAAATCTGAAATGTCTGCAGGCTTCTCTCCACCCTCGCTTGGTGGTGCTTTCGAAACAGCCTGCTTCATAGCTGGATCGTACGACTTAACAATCTTGGCTTCATAAAGGAGAGGACCATGGAATGCTAAACATTTGGTACCAGCCGAATAAACAGATGGAGTTTTCAGCATTGTGACTGAGATTACGGGCCAGTGAAATAATGAACAGGTCGAACGACAAAGTGGGCAATACTAGTAATAATAAAAAGCGAATTTAGTATAATTTTGATATATGAGTTCGATTATGGCAGACGGACCAATTTAAGAAGACTTTTAAAGAATTGAATAATATCTGGATTTTTGCTGGAGAATATAATGAGGTATAGAATGAATTGGCAGTGAGAGATCCTGTTCAAGAGCTGCAAAGAACGCGTCTATGAAGGTGCGGCGGAAACAGAGCCTCTCTAAGCCCGGATGGACTGTGCAATGGCTATGAAACTTAAGCAGCGCTCCGTACCAAACCGCTATATAAATATTCATCTGCTGCATGGACTGATAATTTGACTAATCGTATGACCCCAGAATCAGTTCACTATTAATTTACACCATCTCTCAACGGACTAGAATAATGTTCAAATAAAGACATCCTATATATACTGATACCCCACCATGTCAAGTGCAAAAGAAAACTCCCCTAAACGTTCCCAGACAATTGGAATTGTCGGTGCTGGTCTCGTTGGTTGCCTGGCAGCTCTTTCATTCGCTAATAAAGGGTTTAATGTTAAATTATTCGAGGCGAGACCGGATCTTCGGGACCCAGATGAAAGAGTTTTATCTCAGCTGAGATCAATTAACCTAGCTGTTTCTGCTAGAGGGATCAATGCTTTGAAATCAGTCGATGAAGAGATGGCTAGCCGGGTCCTTAAGGATCTTGTCCCTATGCATGGCAGAATGGTCCATGATTCGAACGGTGGTCAGATTTGTCAAAAATATGGATTATACGGAGAGTGTATTAATTCCATTAATCGTGCTTTGTTAAATCGATCTTTGTTGGATGAACTTGATAAATTAGAGAACGTCGAGATGTCCTTTAATACGAAATTGGTCAACCTGGCTGGTCTGAATGATCCGTCGAGTTCAGTGGTTTCGGGACGCTTTATGTCTAGTGTAACGTCAGAATCTTCCGCGATTGATGATGTCAATGTGTGGATTGGTGCTGATGGGTCTTATTCGCAAGTGCGAACACAGGTTCAAAGAGCGCTTCAGATGAACTTTTCTCAGGAGTACATTGATCATTTTTATCTAGAGTTACGTATTCCTGCTAAAATAGGATCGGACGCTTCAGTTCATTTTGAGTCGAGCTGCTCGGAAACAGTCGACCCATCGAGTGCTTCTAAGTTCTCATTGAACCCGAATCATCTTCATATTTGGCCCCGTCATGAGTATATGCTTATTGCTCTAGCCAATTCGGATGGTACGTTCACCTGTACTCTTTTTGCGCCCAAGTCGTTATTTGACAAGGAACTGGCATTGTCAGTTGAAGATTCACAGGTTGTTTCATTTTTCAAAACACAGTTCCCAGATGCTTTAGAACTTATGGGTGAAGACCTTTTACTGGAATCGTTCCGTAATAACCCTCGTGGATCTCTTGTATGTGTGAAATGCTCTCCTTATAATGTCGAAGGCAAGGCGATTATCATTGGCGATGCTGCTCATTCGATGGTACCATTTTATGGCCAAGGGATGAACTGTGGGTTTGAGGATGTTCGGATTCTCATGTCGATGCTTGAAAAGCACGAATTCAATTTCAAGCTTGCGTTTGATGATTATACAAAGACTCGCCGTAAAGATCTTGGAGCAATTGTTGATTTATCCATGCGAAATTATCAAGAAATGCGCCATGATGTGACAAGTACTGCCTATCTAGTGCGCAAGGCTGTGGATGGTCTTCTTTCCCGAGTTATGGGTGATTTCTGGCTCCCTTTGTATACAATGGTTTCATTCCGATCAGATATCCCTTACTCCAAGGCGGTAGCAGACCGTCGGTGGCAAAATGGTATACTTACCTGGATTCTTCGTGGGTTTGTTGGAACATCAGTAGTTGCTGGTACAGCTCTTTACCACGGTCGTATTATCAAGACGTTTAGGGCCATTTTTGGCAAATTCTCATCTTGACCCGTTCGACAAAAGATATAGGGAGATTTATTTGTATTTTAAACAATCATATAGAAAAATATTGTGACTAAGCTTAGACATAATCAATTGTAAAAGACAAGACAAAACTAATAATATTATTTGATTGGGAGAATAGAATCATCACCCCACCATGTCAATACAACCGCCAATCCAACCGTGTCTAGTAATGAGGTTACTGTTTGAGCAACAAGGACATCCAAAGGTTTCTTTTCAAGGACAAACCCACTGACAATAGATGGACCAGCGGTAATAGCGAATAACAAAGATCCGAGAATCGAGGCCCCCTTGTATGAAACAGTACCAGTCAACCTTAACAAGGCAGACACAGCATACGATTGAACAGCAGAACTAGCAAACGAAGCACCAAATGCTTGGGCAGCACTGGCGGCCTCTTTACTCTTGAGGAATTCTTCCTTGGTAGTTGCCTGCTTGGCCTTTTGGAAAGCAGTGCCGAAAACTGGCTGCGAAACAATAAAGCTCGTGGCGTGATTGTAGGCAGTACCCAAAGCGATAGAGCTGCAGGAACAGATTAGTCTTTGAAGTTTCTATGCATCATAGACAGAGATACATTCACCAACAATGAAAAATAGTACTTACGCAGGAGTGACAGATGGATAGGAAGCAGTAAAAAGAGACATGATATACGGACGTTAGAATTGGATAATGAACAAACTCTTCAAGTTGCCCAGGGATTAGCTTGGTTTATATAGTTCCGGGCGGGATTCCCAAAATGGGGGTTACCAGCAAGCTTCGACACTTCGGGCTAGGGTACACTTCCTTTTCCAAGTCTCCGAGCCATTTGCGCATAGAGAAGCTTGCTGTTACATAGGACTGACTTATAGATTGCGGGGAGGACAAGCTAGCCAAACTGCCATGATGGCGCAAGAACATCAAGCGGATAAAATGCAACCATACAAGAAATCCAAATTAGAGTTGGAGCAAAAAAAAGTTATAGCAGGCGTGTGTGGCCACCCAGACGAATCAATTGGTGGGCCCGCTAACAGGAAGTAAACAAACTAAAAGCTAAAACACAATAGGCAAAATAAAGTAAAAAAAAAGATTTTAAATAAAATACCTGGTCATGATTGTTTCGAGTCTTCTTGTTGACTTTTTAAAACCCGCACTTCGGTATCGAGCTTATCCAATTGCTTTTTGGCTTCTAGAAGAACACTGATGGATTGTTGTAAAGACTCGAACTTTGCCGTCACCTTAGCAGTGGGCATTGTAGGACGGGATGGCAGCCCTAATTCATTGAGTACCGCGGTTACCTTGGACTGAGTGGTGGCCTTCAGAGTGGTGATTTTACTTGATCGGAGGTGCACTCCAGGGGAAACTCTGTCGTGGTACGAGATACCATAGGCCGCCTCTTCCTTAGCAGTGAGTTTCTTCTGGACCAATTGGGCCACAGCAGCTGCTCCAGTTTTCTTTTCTTTTTCAACTGGAGTACTAGTATTATCGGGAAGTCGTTTCTCACTCTTAACCTTGGTAGATGGCGTCGAGGATGAGCTTGCATTGACACTCTCTGATGCTGCGGCCTTGGAGACTTTAGTCTTCTCATCTGCTCGGCCCTTGGTAGGAGTGGCAGTTGCAGGGACCGCTGTACTGTTGCCGCTGCCATCACCTGCACCACCTCCTACGGATGGAGATGTCAAGTCCGATTCATGGCTCGGACTAGGCGGTCCAGACGATGAATTGTCCTTTCTCTTTCTAGTTTTGTCCGACGTCAATAGTGTGCTTGTCAATTGAGCTAGACCTTGACTTGACTGATGCTGGGCAATTGTTCCCGAGGCCTGCGGAGCGTCCAACAACCGTAGCAACTCTGCTCTTTCTGTCAGCATTCTCTCGGCCGCTGCCTCCAGCTTTCGAGATTCAATCACTAACGCTTCCTCTTCAGCAATCTCGGCAGGACTTCTTTTTAATAAACTCTCTAAATGAGCCTTCCGCTGAGTTTCATTTGTTTTAGAAAACTTCATCTGCTTGTAAAGATCTTCTTCTGCCGGGCTTAACGACGTTCCCGCACGGGCTTGTTGAAGCTTGAGAAGTGCTCTACACACGTTATAAAAGCGATCTTTCAGGTCTTCAATGGACCTTTCCGGTTTACGCTTATCAATTGCGGTTGTGTCTCTATCATTATTTTCTTTCCCTTCCGAGCCGACTTCTATTTCACCGCTATCTTTCTCTACCATCTCCTTATCTTCGTCAATCTGCATTTCTTCTTCTTCTTCTTCTTCATTTTTCTCCTCGTAATTATACCTGTCGTGTATAACAATCCACCTTAGATCATAGTCCCTACACAAATCAAATAAATAACTCGTCTCTTTAAAGCTCCAATCAGAATCTGTAAATGCTTCTGTATAATCTTTTTCATCGAACTTAGGTACTCTAATCTCCTGGTTGTATTTAGCAAATGCATACTCCTCATCTTCTTGATGCGAGCTACCTCTAACCCAATGATTCAAGATCAGTCCATCTTTTCGAGCTTGGTTTTTGAATCCTGACCAGACCCTGTTGACGCTTGGTTAGTATTCTCTTCTTTTTTATTCTGCTTCTACCAGCTGGGGCCAGGTATTACTCACCATGGCGTGGTCTTCTGTCTCCACGTGGGTCGATCTTTGAACTTATTCTGAGATATCGAGATAGGCGGCGTGTTCTCTCCTAACAGGCTGTACAACTCACGCTGCATTCCATCTAATTTTGTTAATATCTTGTCTCTACATAGCCAACTGATTACCATCAAACTAGACGTAACGTAGTACCTACCTAATTTCCTCATTGCAGACTCGGTCTTTGACTTTTTCGCGACCGGCAGCTTAGACACCGCCCGACTGGGTAAGTTAAGAACATCTCTAACGTCTGAAGATGACATTTTGGAACGTGATAATCTAGTTACCTTACGTTGTACTTCTTGGTGTTGGCGAAGTTCGTTTCCAATAGCGGCCGTATAAATGTCAACAGATTTATCGGCATCAGCCGCAGGCGCCCCACCCAATGCCAGAGCGCAGTTAGCAAGATCTCCAAGCGGTCAGATCCCAGGCGAGCCTTTTATATATAGACATTTATGTAACAAAAAATATACTCAGTAGCGCCATGACCACTATTTCCTCTTGACATACCTCTTAAAACATTCGCTCATCGGTTCTCCAATGCAGGGTCTACGCAACGCCTATGTTCCCAAGCCTGTACAAATTGGGCTAGGATAGTGAAATATCCAAAAAAAAAATATTTCAGCCGTTCACATTTGAAAAAATAATTACTTCAACCAGTATATTTGGATAAGTTTTACATTTGTTTGATTCATTTTTCGTCTATATAGACTTATTAAGATGTCTGATACAAATGTTAGACAAGTGCAAGTTCGTCTCGTCACCAGAGATGAAGAACTTCAAGTTCCTGACGCTCCTCTGTATGTCCCAGTCACTCTTAAAAGATATGGACTTTCCGAGGTCGTGAATCAACTTTTGGATCAAGAGAGCCCTATTCCATTTGATTTTTTGATCGATGGAAAATTACTTCGATCATCTTTGGATGCTTATTTGATCAATAACGGTTTAAGTAATGAAACTACAATTACTTTAGAATATGCCCGTTCCATTTTACCACCGTCGTTTTTGGCGTCATTTGCCCACCAAGATTGGGTCTCCTCTGTGTCCATCAGTAGAAATAAAGCAGCCCAAAAGATTGCTACTGGTTCATATGATGGTGTTGTTAGGCTATGGAATCAATCTGGTTCTGTAACCCATCAACTTGTAGGACATAATGCTGCTGTCAAAGCTGTGAAATGGACTGATAATAGTCGGCTGGTTTCAGGAGGATCAGACAGAATTCTTTGCTTATGGAAATTTTCTTCTGGAAATGTTGAAGAAGATGAGAATGATGTTGACGATGAAGAAACAGTTTCTGGAAAGAAAGCATCCATAGTTGCAGTTCTTCAAGGACATACCTCATCAGTTGATGATCTGGCTTTTAATAAGGCCACAAAACAAATCGTTTCCGCTTCGGCTGACACTACGTTAAAAGTATGGTCGTCAAACTACAAAGAATTACCAGCAGCTGACACAATTGCCAAATCATCGTCTACTGCATCTCAAAAGCGTCGCCGTGTGGCTGCTGCTTCCTTATCCTCTGCGCGTACTAGAGGAGCTCTAGCCACCCTTTCTGGACATACTGCTCCTGTTACGGGTCTTGTATATCATCCCACTGATAACTCAGTTGTATACTCAGTTTCTCAAGATCACACTGTAAGGACCTGGGATACTACTACTGCCTCTCTTATTGATACTAAAACCACCTCTTTCCCATTATTATCTATCACAAGCTTAGGACCCCAGACCGGACTACTGGCCTGTGGTTCGTCCGCTCGTCACATTACGCTTATCGATCCTAGAACCACTACTACCACCACACAAGCACAGTTAATTGGCCATACGAATTTCGTTGTTTCATTAGCACCTTCACCTGATAATCATTACATGTTTTGTTCCGGCTCTCATGATGGAACTACCAGAATCTGGGACGTTCGTGCTCAAAAATCAGTTTATGTTATTACCCGGGAATCCGGTGAATCTCCAACTGCTGTATATGGAGTTGATTGGGATAGCAATATTGGCATTGCCAGTGCTGGACAAGATAAGAAGCTTCAAATCAACTCTGCTGCCTTTAGCAAGAAATAATCTCCCTCCATCTTTGTATTTATATAGAATCTATGCATTTCTGTCTCATTTGACCTAGCTTTCGGCTTACTATGCTTTGTACTACTGGGTCAGTGACCGCAGAAGAATCATATAGCATTCGTGACATCAGAATAATCAAAACGAGACGATATTCTGGAAAGGGCACAACCATGCCAGGCAGGCAGGGCACATGAGAAACCGGGGAAATAAATAGCTAATTACATGGATTAAAACAAAATCGTTACAAAATGACCTAATTTCTGCACATCAGCGCGCAAAACTAACAAAAAAAAATTACTTGGTAGGGACCAGCGGCGGGCAGGATGATGGGATTTATTCAACAGTGACAGACTTGGCAAGGTTACGAGGGAAATCAACATCGATTCCTTTTCGAACCGCTAACCAGTAACTCATCAATTGAAGAGGGATGACATTGAGAAGACCCTGTAAGCAGTCGACAGTAGCAGGAACCTCAAGTGTCTTGTATTTGGGATCGAATTGATCACCAGGATTACAAATGATAATTGGGTTACCAGAACGAGCCACGACTTGTTGAACCGCACTCATAACCTTGGGGAAAAGAGAATCCCGCGTAGCCATAACAATAATTGGGAGGTTCTCATCAACTAGGGCAAGAACTCCATGCTTCAATTCTCCAGCAAGGACACCTTCAGAGTGCATATATGAGATCTCCTTGATCTTGAGGGCTCCTTCTAGGGCGGTTGCATGTTGATAACCGCGTCCCAGTAAAAGTAGCGACTTTTGATCAGATAGAGTGGTATCACACATGGCTTTGATGGAATTGTTAAGCTCGAGAACTGTAGAGATCTGCTTGGAAATGTTCTTGAGACCATCAATGATCTCGAGTCTACGGTTATGTTTGGAGAGACGGTCGTCGGATAGTGATAGAGCCATCATGACAAGGGCGATATATTGAGATGTGTATGCTTTGGTTGAAGCAACACCAATTTCAGGCCCTGCATTGATGTGGACACCACAGTGGGTTTGACGAGAAATACTGGATCCTACGCTGTTGACAATACCGACTGTGAGGGCGCCACGGTCTAAACAGTATTGGAGAGCTAGCATAGTATCAGCGGTCTCACCAGATTGAGATACGAATACACAGGTATCGTCACGGAAAACAGGCGACTTACGATCAAGGAAATCAGAAGCCAACTCGACCGAGACTGGGATCTCAGTCAATTCCTCGAAAATGGCCCGAGTGGCCAAACACGAATGATACGAAGTACCACATGCAATCATAATCAATCTTCTACATCTACGAATAGTAGTCAAGTATGAGCGGAGGCCTCCGAGAGTGATGGTATTAGTCTCAAAGTCAACACGTCCTCTCATTGTATTGATAACCGATTCAGGCTGTTCAAAGATCTCTTTTTGCATAAAGTGGTCGAACGAGCCTTTCATGATTTCGGCCAATTCCATTTCAAGAGTTTGAATAGATCTGATGGTAGACGCACCGACTTCTTTGCTGCTGCGGTGAATGTGTAATTGGCCATCATAAATATGAGCGATATCGTCGTCTTCAAGGAAAAGAACCTTTTTGGTATGCTCGACAACGGCCGAGGGGTCCGATGCAAGGAAGAACTCGGCGGCCATTGGGATTCCTTCATCAGAGATAAAAGCTCTGGAAACAGAATGGCGGAGATTTTCTTTGGGAATCAACAGTCCGTTGGCAGTACCGTTGATGTTACTGTTAGCATCAGCTGGTACACTATAGTCACTGGGAGCCAAGTCTTCTAAATTATCAGGAAACTCAACATCGACGAAATCTGTCTTGAGTTTTTTCTCGGTTCTTACACCCACTAACAAGGGAGATCCTTTTCTAGTAGCAACTACTTCGTCTTGATAATGGACACTCTTGATCAATAAGCCATAGGCGCCCTCTAATTCAATGATGACCAACTTGGCCAATTGGCTGAAGTCCAGATTGTGTTGTTTGTTGGAATCATAAATGTATTTGAAGAACTTGGCAATGACTTCGGTATCAGTTTCAGACTCGAATTTGAATCCCTTTGCGGTTAACAAAGCACGGATCTCGCGATAGTTGGTGATGATACCGTTGTGGACGACTGCGAACTCGCTATTTGGATCGGATCGTTGTGGATGGCAATTGACGGTCTTTGGTTGACCATGAGTAGCCCATCTGGTATGAGCGATACCAGCATGGCATTCAAAGACCTTGCTGGTGTTGACGTCTGAGGCTTCAATGACATCTGCTAAAGCCTTGACCTTACCAACAGCGCGGAAGATCTCTACTTGGCCAGGCTTGTCACCGTCGACAGCCAAACCTGCCGAATCGTATCCTCTGTACTCTTGACGTTGTAAGCCCTGGATGAGGGTTTTGAGGATCTCTCCTTTAGTTCTAGGAACTAGGTAATTAATATAACCAAAGATTCCGCTATAGAGGTGAGTTAGTTTGATGATTGATTGTTCAGGCGGGTCAAGTTTTTGTTGTTCCAAGTCCACTACTACACTTACCACATGACTTTCTTCTCTGAGGTATAATTCGCGTGAACGGTTTGGTTTGTCAAAGAGAAACAGAAAAAAAAAATTATTTCAGGTTTTTTTTTTTTGGCAGTGGTGGTACCAGTAAGTTTCTTGGGTACTTCTTTTTATATTACGCTCTCGGGATCACTGCTTCTCTTTATAGGTCGTCAAAACATAAAACCAGGGGAACAGACGCTTGGTAGGGCTGACCAGTATAAACACCAGCTTTGGATCATAAGCCGCCGCCGTATACACGTAACAGGTAGAAAAAGTACGTGCACATGTGAGCTAAGTTTAGCATCGTCTGTGGCCGAGCCAGGCTTCTGCGGCGTATTTGTTTAGTTAGAGCTTGATTGGGAGAGGCGATCGGCAGTGGTGCAGTTCGACCTCCGTTGGGTCCTAGGCGGGAAGTGGACGGGAAGTGGACTGCCCCTGAACGAGTCTTGTGTTTTTCTAGACTGAATGCTAAGAGCAATAGAATGCTAGTAAAGTACCGCTCAGATGATGGTGCTTAAGTTGTAGTATTGAACATGAACGAACGACAGTGGTAGTTTTTTTTTGTTAGTTCTCTTCTTACATGTTTCTGCCGTACCGAATGTGCGATACCACCCATCCCTCCTGTCCAGTCGGTTCTGTCCCGATTGTACTTAAAGTTAAAACCGAATCTCGCTTCGAGAAAGCAATCGATCGAGATGACAAAAAAGAAACGAAGGGAAGTAAGTGTTCTGGCACACCCGGTGAAGCATTGTGTCCCTGGTCTGCCTGCTGCTGGCGACCCAGCCTGCACTACCGTCTCATCTGTAGTTGCAAGTCGTTAGGCTTGTTTGAGTTTCAAATTGTTAGCTACGGCTGCTCGTTAGTAGTATAAACGTCGGACAAGCATGACTGTGAAGAAAGTTCAGAACAGCTGGGCTATCTCTGTTGTAATTAGTCTAAACTGCAAACTATAAATTGCTCAAGCTTGTCTGTTTGACTCTATTATCCATTGCGGCAATTGCACTTGGCTAATTCTCTAGTAGCATCAACATTGATTCTCAGACCGGATAATGAGAGTCCACTTGGTCTACCTATAATTGTGCATGCCCTATTGAGAGTCGACCTGGTCTACCTTTAATTGTGCATGCCCTATAGACTGAGAGTCGACCTGGTCTACCTTTAATTGTGCATGCCTATATATAGCCTCATCAGGCCCTCTTTTGGTAACTGAGCCACTGAGCCTGTTGCAGTTTCGTTCTCAGTATCTAAGCGGACATGGAGGCTCGGCGCATTCCTTTACAGTTGGGAGGGAGGCTTTGGCCAAACTGTAAAAAACACCTGCACTTAGCGAAATGTCGGCTGCGACGTGAACCCTTTCAGCCTACGCTTAATATCCCAGCTCGCCATTGTCTGATCGTAATCGTAATGGTACTACTAACTTCTCCGTAAAGCCACAATATCAGAAGAACAAATTGAGTTAACATCTAAAGTTACTTACTAGCCGGCCTGTACTAAGATAAGACTCTCCCAGGCTTAGCCAAATAACAAGGCCAGTTGATACCCTTCCTAAACCTTCGAACACAGCCTTATTATGGTTGTATGGCTGACGACAACCCAGCCTGTCTAGATAGCTATATTAACAATTTTAACTATTATTTCTCTAGCTCCTACTGCTCCGCATTGTTACAGCCTCATTTCGCTACCGTCTATTAACCTAATGGGTCAGCGGTATAATTGTCTAATTAACCTTTGCTCGCAGATAAGAGTGATGCATCTACTAATAATAGCTGTCAGCGAATAATACTATAAACAATCTAAGTAAAGAATAATATTCTCCATATATCTAGTTCGCGCAAGTCATCGTCGACTTGAATTGAAGATACGTGGTCACGTGGCTTCGTATCCATTCCGGTCCACCCATCTCGTTTGTTCACACCAGTATCACCGACATCCTACCACCATCGTATCCAAATATAGTTATGTCAATTGAATAGAACGTAAGCCAGAAACAATATCATCGCTTCGAGAGACGGGCGGTCGTCCGCTTGGGCATATTGTCCCGACCCTGTAGCGTAGTGGGCTGTCTACCAAGCTTTTGCAAGCAGGAACCAAGGATCACACACGATCGTTCGATCGTGATGATGATCATGATGATGAGCCAGGTGCACGACCCAATTAAGTCACGCGTCGGTCGTGTCGCAAACCTGTAAATGGTGTAGCAAACGGATAGATGGGTGGGCGTTTGTTATTCTAGAGGAAATGTAGTGGGAGGACTATGCTTCGATTTAACAACGGTCTTACTTTATATAATTCTTTAATTGATAGGTGGACAAAATATATATCTGCATGACTATAGGGCGGTTTAGACGTTCAATAGTAATCCGAAATCCCCCCAAAACGAGCAAAGTAACCCACGGGGTCTGTGCAGAGCCTAGCCGCCAGGAGGCAGTGAAAAAACAACACCAATCTATCAAGGTCGTATAATTAAGTTATTCGTTATTTAGTTCTCATTTCTTATTCAATGCCTGGAGGAAACCATTGCCTCTCTTGGCCCAGATCTCATCCATGATGCTGGAGTCAGCAATTTCCACTCCGAAAAAATATTGCTGGTACGGATCTGCCATTTCGGCAGCTTGATAAATTGATGCACCTCTTCGCAATCTAGTAGGGGTGCTGCTTGTAATGGTGGTCGTGCTAGCACATCGGCGGCCACAGTTCCTGGGAAAGGTTCGCAATAGTTCGGACTCGCGGTCTGTATCACTGTCACCACCGGAAGAACTGCTACTGCTGGCAAAGTCGTCGAATTCTCGAACTTCTGGTTCTTGGAATCGGATTCTTCGTTGAGATACAACTGGCGGCAGCGGTGCTAATGATAGTTTACTGTTATTTACTGATACTGTGTTGATACTGGTGGTACTGGCATTGCGACTTCCAGACCCATTCACTACCTTTAACGTAGTACTATCCTCCTCGTAGCCCGGTAATGCAAATTTAGATGATGATGGAACTGACGACGTAGAAGACTCTGAAACTGACCGACCTTCTGCACCAGTCTTACTTAGAAGGAATGTGTTCTGGGAATTGGTAGTAGCAGATGTCGTGATATTCTTCTCTCGCTGTTTGACAACCTGAATCTCTTCATCTTGAGACGTTCTGCTCTTCATAATCGTACTTCGTCTTCGAACTTGCGAACACTTTCTAGTATAAATATCACTACCACTGTCGGCAGTCTTCTTGTCAAATTGATTGCTGCTTGATGTCCATTCATCTTCGTGTATCCTTGGAGGACTCCTTACTGCAGTAGATAAAATCCGATGTGGAGGTACTTTAGGTGGGATTCCTGCAAAAATTCCGTTCTTCTCCTGTACGTCAGTTTTCGAACCACCATCGTCCATATACTTTCGACTATGGCGACTAGTGTATTGGCGATATTCAAAGCTTGGTTTCTTTTTCGGTTGATTCTGATGCAATCTTTCCATAAATGCTGCTACTGCTTCGTTGCTCGGTTCGGATTTGATGCGATTCCCGATTGTAACAGATGTTGCTGGAAGAAAGTCAAAATCAGTCACTGCTGGTAAAGGTGATGATTGATCATTAGTCTTCAAAACAGCTCCACTTTGTGGTTCAGACTGCTTTGGAAGTTCGCCCTGGCTAATCCTATATCTGGGAGCATTCTTGACAATCCGAGGCAAATTCTCCTTGGACCATCGTCGGCTGGCAAATTCTTCATCATTATGGGTGTCCTTTGGTGACCACGAAGATACCGAAGTAGGTGGAGAAAAAGAACCAGCATCTGATGAAACTGTACTTTCACTGTCAGCAACAGACCCGGGCCGTGGGCCGCTTATCCTCCTTAATGCATATCCTAGTTCATGATTCTCCTGAGGATAATCTTCAGTAGTAGATAACTGTGAAATCGACATATCCTTAGGTTTGTGAGTGTTTTTCTTTACTTCGTCTCGTTTTAGCAGATAACTTTCTCGAAATGTAAAATCTTCCGGTTTGGTGGGGTCTGAAACGTGTGTCGTAAATATATCTCGGTGTAGATATTTTCTAATGGTTATATCGCTATCATCAACTGTACTACTAGTATTAATTGACATTTGGCTTAATCGAACACTCCTATCTTGGTTAGATGTCCGGTTGATTTTCTGATCTATTGGACCATATTTCTCTGTGCTTTGCATTCTAAATAAATCTTCTTTTAATTCTTCACTTTGAATCCATCAGTTGATATATTTTTGCCAGTTGCTTGTATTTTGACCAAAAAATTTCCAAATATAGTAGTAGTACCAGTGTTACTATTTAACTCAAGATCAAGAGCAGTTGGAATCTGTTTCTATTTTATATGGCTGTCTAGCTCTCTCATCTGAGATTTGATTCTTTTTACTTTTTTAGTTTTGCTCTCTAACCGTCTTTATTAATGTAGAACTTTATTTGCAAGCCGTCAGCTGTCCAAAAAGTTAAACCTTCCAACCACTCCTGGACATAATCAGTATTGCGGTTGATCTATTTATGTACTAGTGCTGTAGCCTTCCCCGTTTATTGTCGGGATTCTGGTGTAAGCCAACCACCAGATTTTTTTTTTCCTTTTTCTAAAATTATCCGGCTCCACTGCCGTAATATAGTTCCCGTATACTGGTAAACATATCTTTTTTGTGAAGCCAGATTTAGTTGCTGATATGTTGCTCTAACGCAAGCCTTCAAACCTAATAGACCTACTCGCTCTGTTCAGATGGCTGGTTCATGCATTTTCAGGGGGGGCTGGGTACTGATGAGCCGCGCCTGCTTATCGATAAGCAAGATGGCAGGTAAGCAGTAAAGGTGGATGGGGTCATAGGTACCAGCCATATGAATGTTCGGCATTAGCTGGTGGTCCCAGTTTCTGATAATAGCGTTTGGTTTGCTAGGCTTCTGTTTCAACTAGCTTTATCTACCTGCTTCGTAATTCAGCGCAATTCTCTCATCTCGATAGGGTTTGGGCTCCTTTCTCACCCGGATGATCGGCAGGGGTCAAACATGAGCATTAAATAACTTAATGGAGGACTTGCATTAGTACCCTGAAGATAACTTTTTTAAAGTTAATGCCACTTAGCGCATTGTGCGATAGTTTGAGTACGGTTTGTCTGGGGTGTATTAGTGTGACATCATTTGCTTCTCATAAAATAGTCGTATCATTAATATAACTATTCCATGGGTGAAACGAACATGCGATTACATTATGCTGACATAAAGTTTGTTAACGGCGTTTCAAGTGATAGGATCACGTATGTTATTTTTCTGCTTCCAACAACCAGATGGTAGGTTCAATTTGAATATGCAGCATACTAGACGTATAATGAGGTATTCTGAAGTTTTAAGGCATTCGACTCGAAACAGTTTTATATTTCATAGTTTTAGTACGCCGTAGACATAAATAAATCAATACCTAAGAGCCTTTGCTCGACAGTCCAGGAACACTGAGGAAACAACCTTTTCGAAGATCTCTGTTCCATGTAACACAAACACTGACAAATTTAGGTCAATTTATTTATGCTGTGGAGCCTTATAGAGAAGAAACATGTATGCAAAAATCCATGCAAAATTATTTAATTATTGCAGTATGAGTCTAGTCTCTACTTCTTCGCGGAAGCGGATAAAACCTAAAAATAAATAGCCACACTATCAGCATCAAGCTGAGTAAAATAACTGCGAACGGTCCAAGAGCCTTGGGACCAAACCTATTCGCAATTACACCGTTAATAAATGGTGGAATGGCAGCACCTCCACCGCCAATAGCCACACAAAAGCCAAGTCCTGCGACATGCAAATGTTTAGGAAGTTTCTTTACAGCTGATGCCACAATTGTTGGAAACAATGGCCCTACAGCGATACCAAATAATGCTGAGAATGCTGCTGATATGCCTAATACAGGAACCAACCAAATCACCAATAAGCATACAATAGCTAAGGAAAGAAACAGAGTCACGAAGAAGTCTTCGGCCTGGAAATGACCTACCAAAAATCCCAACGTCATGCGGCCTACCGTGAGCCCTGCCCAGAATCCCGTGGTGACATAGCCCATCTTTTTGACGTCGCCATGGCGAACTTTGATCATAAAAGTGGAAATCCATCCACCGAAAGCAACCTCTGCTCCCACATAAAGAAATAGACATAAAGATAGCAGCCAAACCAATTTGCTTTTAATTATGTGTTTTAGAACTGCGTCTGGCTCTCTAGGCGATAGCTCACTATCAGTGGCCGTTTCTTGGCTATTAGAATTACCAATTTTAACTTCTTCTCGGTACTTCCGACCTGTTTCACCCCAAAATGCAAAACTAAATGATATAACTGACAATGCACTCATTGCAATCATCAGGAAATAGCAATAATTCCATCGTATACCATTGGCAATCATAGCCGTAAAGGTCGCTGGACAAATAATACCACCAAGGCCATAAAATCCGTGAAGCAAACCCAGCATCTGATTAGAATGATCTAAGCTACCTACCCAAGAATTCGTTGTAGAATCTAAAAATCCATTACCAAACCCAGCAACTCCGTACATGATGACAAAAACTGGAAATGGAGGAGCAGTCGAAACAACTATGTAGCAGATCATTTCACAGATAGCACCCATTGTGAAGACCCCCCACCTTCCCATAAATCTATGGACTTTATCAGACAGAAGCGCAGCAGCTGTATATCCAATAAATGGAGACAAAAAAGATAAAGATACAATCAAGTAGTCTAAGTCGTAGTATTCTTCCAAGCTGGGTAGGAGTACCCCAATAGATGAATCGCTCATGCCGAGAACAATGAATCCATAGAATCCAGCTATAACTTTAAAGACATTGTGTTTCGGATAGTTCCAATCTTCTGGTCTATCTGGGCCCATATACTCCAAGACTGTAGGATTGTTAACATCTTTCTGATTCTCTACTTCTACATGATGTGATTTAACTTCAAGTACAATATCATTCTCCTCAACAGAAATAGAGCCGGTCATTTCATCCAAATATTTAGTTATCATGGGTAGACAACTGAAACTCTGCTCTGCCTTTAGCCAGATCTTTACCAGGTTACATAAGAACCTGACAAGAAACGAATGTACAACCGAGGACCCTTGCATAAAAGAGACAAGTTGTCTATATTTTAACCTAACTGATGAATGGCAAGCTGCATAAATCATCGATCGGCAAAAACTGTAAACCTTTTCGGGGAGAGCCGGTAATACCTGAACTACTTTTTGACTGATCTAGCACCACCAGTCTTGGTTTCTTGAGAATTTGAGCTGGAAAGTTAATAATTCCAGAATGAAAAATCCTGAATCGAACTATGAATACATGTATGGAATATGGTCTATAGCCCTATAATAATTTAGAAGCCGTTACGTTTAAGCTAAAGTTCTATAGCCGATAAAAGCTCTTTATCAAATCTACTGTTGCAAGTATCGAGACAGTACAGCATGACGAAACTACTACATTCTACATATTTGGGAGCCTTTTTGCTCCACTGCGAGACGGTAAGGGCTCTGGTATGCTGAGTATCACACGTTTCATTCATCATACTAGAATACCACGTAATGTTGGTATAACAGTCGTACTCCGTCACTTTTCTTAACACTGTGTTTCCGTGGTTTTCTTAATCATAATTAAATCTTAAGCGAATATGCCATTAATATCATAATCTCTCCCTATATAGATTAAACTGGTCTCTATTCAGTTTGTACTCTTGGTATTGATAGCTGAGTTAACATTTCTGGTTATCTGGGTTGACCTTCGTTAGACTGGCCAGTATGGCATACCAACAAAAGGAAATAATAATAGTTGTAATATTAATAGAAGAGTAGTAAGAGTAGTATGAAAGAAAGAAAAATCGACCAAGAAAAACAGTGCTGTTATCACGCTATAAAGTTTTGACGTATTATTTTATAATGTTTGGCGTTGTTATTAATACGTTCTAATGTTGAGATGGTTGTGAGTCTTAATGCTGTGATTTGTGACGTTGATTATGCAGTCTTGATGTTGTAAATTTCTTATTACCACGTGATAATTATCATCATATGATGTTAGAGGTGTGATTTTGTTGTTATGAAGTCGCGATATAATCATCATTAATGTATGATTTCGTTATCATGTTGTGAAATATGTTACATGCCAAAGAAGTGATAAAACAAGATCGATAACAAAGAATGGACTGAGTATTGCAAACCAAATTAAGCCCGTCATGACTCAAGATTAAAGCGAAAGCAGTTCGTCGCCGACAATTCTACTTTTTATTTGTTTTCTCAGATCCTGTATCTCCATCCTCCTGCCTGTTCTGTGAATGTTGAACCAGCAATTCATAGCCTGGTAGTACAGCATATATGCTACTTTGCACTTATTCTGGCTGGGTATGGATATTGCTCCTAAAATTTTAGTAAATCTGTGACTTATACCGTTTTGTGTATCATCAATATCTTCTGCGTATCCATAATTGCTATTCAATGACTTCTTTAAATCATTGTTCTGCTATCTACCTTTTTCTCTGTACTATCGATAAACATCTGTGGCATGCTAATAGTTTTGAATAGCTTCCTATTTTGCTTCGAATTGATAGGATTAGTCAATCGAATATAGCGTACGATGTGGCGACTAGACGTGCTCAGGAGTTGCCTATCAAGGAGTGATACAAATCAGGTCCGAGGAAGCTCATTACTAAGATTTTAACCATGCATTTAACAGCTTTAGCGACGAATCTTCGTACGTGAGCCATAGTTAAGTTGAAAGTTGGAAAATTGAAGAGAAGATTTTACAGGATTAATCGTTTCTGAAAATGTTTGTGAAGACAGAAAAGAAGAAGAGAATAGACGTCTTGAGGCTCTTTTATATTAATTTTAGTGAATATTTGTTATGCCAACTGCTAGAACCAAATTTTAGAGAAAGCATAATAGTATAAGTGAAGTTTTAAGTGCTGAATAATGTGACCTAATCTATACGGTGAAAATTATGGCTCAGATATACATTCATTGAGTGAGCACATATTTGCCGAGACGTCTTCCCAACAGAAGAGAATGGATACTGGTTATGGCAAAATTTTGCTTCGAATATGTCCTGTTTGCCGCAGTAAGCATTCGAAGACCACTGAAGGTTATGGTTCAAATACGGAGCAATGCTTGTTATGGCAGAAGAAATTCTTTTAAGTATCTGATGTGAAGCTGGCGACAGGTATCACGCTCGTTCGGGCCCATAATGTACGTAAGCAGACACAACCCACGACCTCTTTGCGACAGTTGGTTACGGCTCTCATACAAGAGCATGCGAAATTAATAAAAGAGAAAAATAATAACACCAATAATTTTGTTTAAAGTCATATACAGAGCATAATAAGTACTTCAAAGTACTGCAATTTGTATCACCTTTTCCACATAGTAGGATAGATAGATATAGATGTTCAGTTTATTGTTAATTATATTCTATAACATGTACGCTTAAAGCTTATTCAAAGCCAGTGTTACACAAAATTTAGTGGTAAGTCCTAAGGACTTCAGTATTGACTCAATGTCACCCATAAAAGCCAGTTTGGAAAAAAACGGACGTGTGAAATAGGCTATACACGGTTTCTCTCATGGTAGATCTATCTAACATCGATTTTTTTAATAGTAATAATTATGTTCAAAATCCTGTGCAACACACAAATAATACAATTGAAATCAATTCTGCATATATACTTGTAACGAAGACTAGACTCAATTTGACTCGGAGTTTTACTGGCTGTGAACTATATTTTGATCAATGATTAAGCATCTTCGAGATTACTGGATTACCCACTGAAATGAGTTTCAGCCGACATACGGGAAAGTCTTTCAGTAATTTATGTCTTCGATCTGTACATCTAATGATAGAAAACCGATGTGAGATGGCTCTACCATGATAGAAACCGTTTATAATAATTGAAGGACTTCCAAACCCGCCTCTAACCCCTTATTAGTGCCAGGAATGACTTTGATATCCAGCGTGTTTGATACGGTAAGTAATATCACTCGATAAATTTCAGTCTCACAAGAGATGTTCAGTATTCTCATATTCCCCACATGAACACTTATGTGGTCGATTGCTGATATTAAATATCTTCAAATCAAATCATGCCAAGCGCACACTTGGCTGTTCTGAGCTGTGTCAACTTGTTTAGCTCGTCGTTCGGACACTTCACTAGGAAGTATCTCAAGTAACTTTTACTATCTGCATTTGTACAATTGAGAGATCACTTATGACCGGTAAAACTTCCCTTTTGAAGACATCTTATATTACAGTTCCGATATTGGCTTTGTGTCGTTTATGGATCTTTTCCGTTAATTATATTTTCATTTCCATGCTTTACTTTGGCTTTCTTGATCTGCTCTTTCCCACGGTGGTTTACGACGACGGTACCGGTCTTTCGTAATATCATCATGTGTTATCACCTCATATAATTCTTTAATCGAGTCAGTAAAAGTCATTTGCTTAGCCTGCAGTCTCTTCGTAATCCTCATGGCATCTCATTGATTCACCTCGCAGTGGGGACGATGTCAGCATCATAATCTTGTACCACCGCATATCTCTGAGTTAGCGGCATGATTTGGGTATCCCAGTGGAGACAATCTATTGTTGATTCGTGGTAGGCTCTCAAGATACATCACAATCCAAGAGGTTGCCATGCTCGCTTTTAGTAATACTGGGAAACCGCAGTCGATAAGCATATATCATGGTGGAGCGCGCACATGCTTGATAGACTGCGTTCTAAAGCTAGAGCTGGCTGGCATCCGGTTTTCCCACTACGTTCTATGGCTATAGACCCAAACTGCCGAAAGGGGTCTCCGTATGTTCGCTGAACTTTGCAATGCGATTTATTGTAGAGTATTTTTAAACTAGATTATTATTATCTTTACATTCGCGAGGTCAAGTTACCATTTTCTTGACTGTAAAATTTCTTATCATTCTCCGATACGTCAAACTCGTGGAGCCGATAGGCTTCCTTAGACATCTCTCGTATATGTTTTTCGTTAAGTAATACATGTTGACCTCTTTTGTCATTGAAGAAAAGGTTCCTGGGGACTTGCAGTGACTTTTCTTCGCTACCAACTTCACCAGCTTGGATAAAGCACTCTTCATCCTCTGTTAAAACAGCATTAATTTCATCACATAAGTTAGCTTCAATGTTATACGTTTCAGCTGAGTTGCCTCTCAGGTAGACCTTGAAATTTATTTCTTTCAATCGCTTATGCAATAAGCTGACTGTCCCTCCGGATGTCGGTCGTTGAACATTATCCTTGCGATCTGTATAGTTCAAATCAACTTCAACCATAACTTCGACGTGATCATGACTCTCATTACCAACGCGAGACCATTTCTGTAGTTTCCGCAGAGCATCTTCGTGGCTGTCTGAGTTGGCAACTTCAATTACCAAAGCAGGGATTATCGGCAGTGCCTTCCTGTCTGTATCAATGATTGATCCGTCGGGTTCGATAGAAGTGCCGTCTTCTGTCGTAACAGATGGATGGATACTAACGCGAAATCTTTCTGGAGACAGGCAATAAAGGTTCCTACCTATTCTGGTACATACACTACTAGTCAGGTACTTATGGACCCCTAGTTCTCGCATGGCTAAGGTGTAAAAGGTATGTTTCTCAAGTTGGTTAACAGAAATAAGTAAATTGCTAAGCTCTTCACACCCGTTTAGGCTCTGTTTGCCAACTTGGTCTTTGCTATCTTTCAATACAACCAAGTAGTTCGGCGGTGGGTCGTTCCAATTTTGTAAGCATTTCAGAAGATATGCTACGAGTTCCTGACAAGATTTGAATTGACAAGATTCAATTACCAACTTTCGATCTAAAAAGGATCTAAAATCCTCTGTTGACGAGGGTATAAATTTCCCCACAGTCGGCTGAGGTATGTTTCTGTCTTTGAAGACGAAAACCATTATGAAGTAGTTGTGATAGATTTATATATAGATATTTAGACGAGTTCCCTACTCTTATACCCTGAATGTGGCAGGTGCCATGCGTATAACAAACAAAGTCAACAGAGGTTGAATAATCTGAGCAAGAGATGGAGAGAACAGTCTTAGTTAAACACTTCCAAAATGCTTTATAGCAGTAAGAAAAGAAGAAATAAAACTCGCACTTTCGTTGTGAGTGGCGGTCACCTGACTATCAAATTAGGTATGGGCATAAGTTTCTAGGAGATCATGAAACAGAAACATACAATGTTCGCTGAATTTTCAGTGGGATTTATTGTATAGGACTTTAAACTAGATTACTATTATCATTGTATTCGCTGCTAGAGTCATTGTAACCAGAAGTCTAGTTACCACTTTCTTGACTGTAAAATTTCTTATCATTCTCCGATACGTCAAACTCATGAACCCGATAAGCTCGCTTAGAGATGAATCGCATGTCTTCTTCGTTAAGTAACACATGGTGACCTTTTTTGTCATTGAAGAAACGGTTCCTGGGGACTTGAAGTGACTTTTCTTCGCTACCAACTTCACCAGCTTGGATAAAGCACTCTTCATCCTCTGTCAAAACAACATTAATTTCATCATACAAGTTAGCTTCAATATTACCCGTTTCAGCTGAGTTGCCTCTTAGGTAGACCTTGAAATTTATTTCTTTCAATCGCTTATGCAATAAGCTGACTGTCCCTCCGGATGTCGGTCGTTGAACATTATCCTTGCGATCTGTATAGTTCAAATCAACTTCAACCATAACTTCGACGTGATCATGACTCTCATTACCAACGCGAGACCATTTCTGTAGCTTCCGCAGAGCATCTTCGTGGCTGTCTGAGTTGGCAACTTCAACTACCAAAACAGGGATTACCGGAAAAGCCTCTCTGTCTAAATCAATGATTGATCCATCGGGTTCTATAGAAGTGCCGTCTTCTGCCGTAACAGATGGATGGATACTAAACTGGAATCTTCCTGGAGACAGGGAATCAAGGTTCCCATATATTCTGTAAGATACACTACTAGTTAGGTACTTATGGACCCTTAGCTCTCGCATGGCTAAGGTGTAGAAGATATGCTTCTCAAGTTGGTTAACAGAAATAAGTAAATTGCTCAGCTCTTCACACTCGTCCAGGCTCCGTTTGCCAAGTTGGTCTTTGTTGTCTTTCAATACAACTAAGTAGCTTGGTGGTGGGCGGTTCCAATCTGTTAACCGTTGCAGAACGTATGCTAACAATTCGTCACAAGTTTGGAATTGAGAGGATTCAATTACCAGCTTTCCTTTTAAAAAGGATCTGAAATCTTCTTTTGACGAAGGTGTAAATTTTCCCAAAGTTGGTTGGGGCGTGTTTTTCTTTGCGATGGCCATCATGAAGTAGTTGTAATAGATTTATATATAGATATTTTTAGTGGGAAAGTGACGAGTTCCATGTAATGTTGTGCTCTTATACCCTGAATGTGACATGTACCATGCGTATAGAAAACAAAGTCAACAGAGGTTGAATAAACTGAGCAAGAGATAGAGAATACTGTCTTGATTTAATACCTTCAAAATGCTTTATAGCAGTAAGCAAAGAAGACAATGAACTTAATAAAAATCGCACATTCGTAGTTAGTGGAGGTCACCTGACTACCAACTTAGGTATGAATGAGGCATAGATTTTCAGGGGATGACGAAACAGAACTATACAATGTTCGGGAGCATCCTTGGAGAGAGCACAAGAAGGAGTCTGATATTAAATATAAGCAGTGGTATGTTTACTTAGATAAACTGATATACTCTATAGAACAGCAGTTGAATAAAGTTACTCTGTA
>JAKTRT010000071.1:0-57684 GCA_030579895.1 Sugiyamaella grinbergsii | reverse complement strand
AGTAGTAGTAGTAGTAGTAGTAGTAGTAGTAGTAGTAGTAGTAGTAGTAGTAGTAGTAGTAGTAGTAGTAGTAGTAGTAGTAGTAGTAGTAGTAGTAAGTAGGTAGGTGTAGTAGATGTAGTATACTACTCGCTATTCTCCAACATAACTATCTGGCATATATTATCTATCTCTGCCCGGTTAGCACTCTCTATTCTCCAACATAACTATCTGGTATCCATTATCTATCACTGCCCGGCTATCTATCTATCTATACTTCAGCCCTGTTCTGTCGATGCCCAGCTTCGAATGGCTCCACAACCAACAACCCTTCCCCTGTACGCGTCTCCGTCGAGGCTGAATAACCACGTTTAAGCCCGAGTGAAACATCAGCCCTTTCTGTAGTTGGGAGTACTTATAGCTCTATCGAGTCCTGCAAGCCAAATCACAACGCCCTTGGCGCCCTGCCCTTTAATCCAGGAACGCTGCTCAATACTGCTTGGAAGTCTAGCAGCAAACGGCCTGGCTTATTTCCTCTAGAAGACCAACGAACAGGGGGCTATTAGAGCTCCGACTGTATTCACTGCCCGCCTGCATTCATGCATTCTCCGTCGAACTCTCTGATCGCGTTTTGCTCCAACTCTTGAGCATAATTGAGAAATTACCCACGTACATATAAAGAATCCAAACATTCTATAGAACATCTAAACCCCGACTCAAAGTGGCTGATTGTGAAAGCAACACGAGATAGTTCCATCGTCACGGCAAAAGCGTACAGACGACTCAACCCGTCAATAAGAAGAGTTTTGCTATTTATAGAGTCAAGAATATCGACATCATGTGAGTATATATAGGTAGTGGTAGACGAGAGAGAGAGAACGAAATTCCCGTTAAACGCGAATCGGCTCGTTTGTGGCCGTTTTTTATTTTGATGTTTGTCTTTTCAAAAACTAACTTCTTATTCCAGCGTTAAGACCCGGTGGGACCGAATTAGATCATCTCAATTGCTGAGTATTATCCCGATTCACAGCGTAAATTATCTTCACCTAACCTGTATAAACCATTTCCAACGTAAAGCCTCCGTCAACGGTCGTTTCTGTATTTTATTATTCTATTGAGCCATCTCGTCTCGCGTCGCTAACTGCTAACCACTCCCAAGATGGATAAATTCTTTTCGTCGGTGCAGTCATTTGTCCATTCGGTCACCACCAACGATCGATACGCCTCGTACGAGTCTCAATATAGATCCTCTCCAAATCGCAGTGGTCCTGGTGCGTCTACTAGGTATAGACGAACTCCTCTTGGAGTGAGCGGTAGTGGACATGAAGAATTTGCTGGAAGAGGTTCTGGTTCAGGTTCCGGTTCAGGTACCGACTCCGGCGCTGGCAGTGACGGGGTCACTGCTACCACTCGAGGCTCCTCTGAAGGCTTCTCCGGGCCTGGTTATCACAATAATCATTCGTCCAGCTCATTAGCAGACTCGAATCCCAATTCTCGAACCGGCTCAATCACAAATCTGAATACCGCTGCATCGGCCTCTTCAAGCTCTCTTAATAGGTTACCATATGCTCCCGGTATGAGATCAGCTCAAATGGGAAACGGCGGCATTCCTTTACAAGACTATTCCGACGGTATCCCACCACCTCCGGCGCCTGCTCTTTCTTGGAAAAGAATCGACCGCTGGGTCGATGCTAGCTACCCAGAACTATACGATCAACTAGCATATCCTGTAACTGGCGCCGATTTGAACGAGTTAGAATCTGATTTGGATTGTACTTTGCCGCTTGAAGTCCGCGACTCGTATATGGTCCATGACGGCCAGGAACGCGGAGGCAGACCCACTGGTCTTTTCTTTGGCATTAGTATTCTTGATTTAGAAGGCGTTGCTGAAGAATGGACCCACTGGAAGAATACTGCCATTCGTCTGAACAGTGTTGTACGATCTCAACAACAACGACAACAACAACAGCAGCAACAGTCACAACCGCAAGCAAGCAGGTCTATTAGTGGTAGTAGCAGCTCGTCATCAACAGCATTGGCACCCAACCCACCGGCCAAGAGCCAGCTCGAAATCCAACAACAGCAGCAGCAGTATAAAAATACCATGAATTGGATCCAACGCCAAGAGTCTGTACCAGAAGGTACCGTTCAGCCAGTGTATGCCCATCCGGCATGGATTCCATTGGCTAAAGATCACGAAGGAAATAATATCGCTATCGATTTAGCCCCTGGAAAGCGAGGCAGATGGGGTCAAGTGATTCTGTTTGGCCGTGATTTCGATCGTAAATACGTCATTGCTCCATCGTGGGGTGCTTTCCTATCGTCGTTTGCTGATGATCTTGAAGCAGGCGATCATTATATTGACGAAGACGTAGAAGAAGGTACGTTAATGTTCCGGGCTCCAAATGGACGATTAATTCCATATTTTGAAGTCCTGAAGTCCCGAGTCGAACGAAGCGTTCGAATGGCCCGCAAACAACAACAAGGAGTGCAAACTCCTGTTATTGGTAGTGCTGGCGTGCCAAATGGGAAATTTTCCAGACCTGGCACCCCTGGTACGGCCGCTACTAATGCCACTGGAACTACTGCTACTACTACTACTACTACTACTACTACTACTACTACTACTACTACTACCAATGGTCGAAACCTGTCCTCTCCTAAAGAGCACAGCCTGATTTCTCCATTCCAATCAACGACGAATCTAGTTACGACCCCTCCAACAGCCTCGTCCACGGCTGTTACTTCTCCCTCTAGCTCAGCAATCGCTACTCCAGAGAAGAAGCCAGAAAGTAAAGATGCTGATAAATCTGATAAAGCTGAAAAGATCAATGCGGTTGATGCCAAAGAGGAAGCACCGATTAAATCACCAGTTGCTGAAGAAGAAGTAGAAGCACCAGCTGAAAGCAAGGTCTCTATAAAAGAAACCGAGACTGTTTCTAAACCGTCATCTACCAGTACATCTGACGACGAAGTAGACATGCTAGAAGATGAGCTAACCGATGTTCAAATCTAGAATATTATTACCATTTTTCTTTTTTCTATAAATAAACTATATTCTACAATTTTGATTCGGGCTCCGCTCAACCGTACATGCTAAACAAAAGACTTACCACATAAACCTTTGCAAGCCAGACTCTGGCTCATGCGACCAAATGAATGGATGGTACAAAAACATGTATACTGTTACCAGATTGATGCTGGCATACCACAGCCATTCTAAAGACAGGCGAAGCGGCGATTTGGTTATATGAGGAGCGAATAATGCTCGCCAAATAACATAAGGAATAATATAGTAACGGGGCTCAAGAAGCGGGCTCGGAATGATTGTTAATGCAACTGAACCAATATATCCAAGCGCTATAATATAGTCTGCGGAAAAAGCAGTATGAGCTAACAGCCAAAGACCGAAATGATAGACCGGTACAAGAATATACTTGGCATATGGGCTCCATGACGGATTGATCAATCTTCTCCATAGGTAGAACGTGTAATGTCTATTATCAGCGAGAATAAAAGGGTGGATGATTGTGAATTCGCTTATAAAGTATGCAATAGCAGCTGAACTAAACGCATATGCCACGACGTTGAATGGACTTCCAATAACAGCGGGAATGTATTTTTTGAGAATCAAGGACTTCGGTCTGGTCAGCCACAGCGGCCATGAAAAGAACAAAAGGAATACAATAAAGTAAAAGAATTGCGGAATGTTGATTACCATTTGATGATTAGATTTATCTCCCAAGGTGATTCCTTGATTGATCTTGACGAAAGCTGCAAAGGCGACCGCGACGAGACCGAATGGAATGACAATATCCCAAGATTCTTTAATATCAAGGGCTTTTCTAATGAACAGCGTAATACGAGAGGGAGGGATATCTTTCCTTCGAGATTTTCGCTCATTGTTCGTGTTCTTGTTTTTCCCGTCCATCTCTGTTTTCCTCTCTGCTTCCATTTTCTCTTGTTGTACTTTCTTTTCCACCAGCATTCGCAATTGCTCCTGGTCGACTCTCTGAACCAATAAAACTACAGCGACGAAAGCTGCCCAGATGATATTCGTTTGACGGAATCCCAGACTAACTAAAGCCAATAGAGATGCCGACATCGGCCATCCACTCAACCCCGCTGCTAATGATGCCAACACAAAAATCGTCGACCAAATGTCTGTATAAAACAAATTGCCAAAAAACGCCAATAACGGGAAACTTAAAATTAGGACCGCTATATTGCTCCCGCCTGTCTCATCATCTTCATCTTCACCCTCATCGCTACCAATAACCCATCTCCATTCTATCCACTCTCCCTGAATAATCAGTATCAGCACTGGAATGACAATCAACACGCCTAACAAGTTCAAACTTCTTAAGATCGTCACGTCTCCACAGACATTATAACTGCCTTCGTACTCAACTAATAATCGACTACCAAAGTACTCAATTCCCTTTCCATAGACATATCCCATCAAATATACGCCAGGTGGAGTTGTGATCTTGTTATCCCATGATCTGAAATCTCCTTGACAATATTTAATAGTCTGAGGAATATGGAATATTTCATCCTATAAATTGAGTTAGTATTTAAGTTCTTGTCAAGATCCGAGTGCAGTTCCCCTGAATTTGTTTTCCACTTTATCACGTACTAAATATGGCCTGGGAACGAGTAAATTGACATTCTGAAACGCCCATGCTGCCAATGCAATTGACAGCGAGTACTTCAGATATTGAACTAGCAGCGACATAGCTTTGTGTTCAGTTAATGTCCAGCTATGGAAATAGACGTCTCGTTTGTAGGCTGCCGAAATTTATGTTGGTGATGTTTACAGGAGGAGGTGTATCACGTGATGAAGAATATTATCGGCACATAGGGCGAGTGAAGTTGCTGGGTCTGAGTTCCGACAGTTATCGCTCCAGTACAGACGTAAGATCCAGCACTCACTCACGAGGAAAGATATTCTCTCTCCCCTTAAAGAAAGCAAAGATGAAACAGCAGACTAAACGAAATGTGTCGTTGAGAGCGTCAATAATAGCAGTATTATCACATTTGTTTTTATCGTCAGGGATTTGGACCCTGCAGGTACCCTGCAGAACATACCATTGCTCTCGCTATTTTTCCAAAAAAAAATTCTTTCCAAAGAAAATAAAAGGACAAAAAAAAAGGTTTAAAAAAAGACATCAGCAAAGACAGAGTTTTGGGTGTTTGGTACATAGACGTCCTACCGTAGATCACCACTCACCACTCTCCAGTATTTCATTTTCCAATTAGTAAGTTTCTTGTACTCAAACAAGGAAACATAGCCGATTATTTGACTTTATTATTTATATTGTTGATGCAGCGGAAACGTAATTGGTCTGGCTCTGGGTGATTCGGTTGGAGATGGTTGTAGGGCTATCGGTTAGTTGACTTGGCTGTTTGGTGAGTAGAGCTGTTCTCAGCATAATTTGGTTATTTGGTTATTTGGTTTTAGATAATTAAATTGGAGGCGTAACAAAGTTCTCGAAAGAAAGCTGTTTCCCGACCGCCCGCTAGGGGCCACGATCTTTAACGGATCGTGGACCCTGAACATCCCACTGCAACCGATGATGCTACAGCCGTGTGTTCTGTCAACACAATATTGGGTGCTTCAAATGAACCAATTCCAGGTGTTTATCCGAGCCCATCTAGTTCTATGATACTAGGAATGCCATGTCTGACTTCCGAGCAATCAGAACGTAGTACTGATTGCTAATCTCACTTTACTCGTGACGTATTGCCTTCATTTCTTCCCTATCTTTGAACACTCTTTCATCACGCGTTTTATTTCAATTATACCTTATTCTTCTCTTTTTGTTACTACCTCTGTTATATCCGATACGTCTGTTATCGGTATATATCCTTTATACTGTTTTACTAACATTAAGCCTATTTTATTATACTAAATTGACTCTAATCCATTGAGCACTATTAATCTCTGATTGATTGTATTCAATTATTGTGTTGATTAACTACAGAAGGAAGACCCAAATAAATATTGGTACTGGATCGTGGGTTAGGTACCTAGTATCTGTATCCTTTCCTGACATATATTCTCCCAGTTTAGGTTAATAAAAGTCAACGGCATGCGATGCGTACTGCAAACCCCAAGCCAGGTAGTGTAGCCGCGCCGACAAACTACTTTGCCTATTTAGGGGGGAACCATCTGTGACTGCTTTAATTTCATTCCAACCAAACAAAAAATTCCCTTTTAAGAACACCACCAACGAGCCACCCACTCACAAATTGCAGTGCCAATCTAAGTGGAAGATTCTCCATTCATCATCGAAATACTCCCCCATCCAACTCATACCACCCTAAGTTCGACAGTTTGACAACCTCCAAACACAAAAATGGGTAAAGATCAATTTTCCAAAGAACACATCAGAAACAGTCATCGTACTGCTCCCAAGTCTGACAATGTCTACTTGAGCCTTTTGGTCAAGCTTTACAGATTCTTGGCTCGTCGTACCGACTCCAACTTCAACAAGGTCGTTCTTAAGTCTTTGTTTTTGTCCAAGATCAACAGACCTCCAGTGTCTGTTTCCCGTATCTCTCGTGCTCTTAAGCAAAAGGGTGCTGAAGAGAAGACTATTGTTGTTGTTGGTACTGTTACCGATGACAACCGTCTTTTAGAGGTTCCTAAGACCACTGTTGCTGCTTTGAGATTCACTGCTGGTGCCCGTGCTCGTATCATTAAGGCTGGTGGTGAAGCTATCACTCTTGATCAACTCGCTCGTCGTGCTCCTACCGGTCAAAACACTTTGATTCTCCGTGGTCCTAGAGCTTCTCGTGAGGCTGTTAGACACTTTGGCATGGGTCCTCACAAGGGTAAAGCTCCTAGAATCCAATCCAAGGGCCGCAAGTTTGAGCGTGCCCGTGGTCGCAGAAGATCAAGAGGTTTCAAGGTTTAAAGTGGTTAGAAATCTTGAAATAAATATTAACAAAAAAATTAATAAAAATCGTTTATTATGTTTGGTGGATGATTTGCTGAGGTTGGGTTTCCGATTCTCGATTCCTTTTGTATTGTGTTTTTTCTGCTGTTAACATGTCCATTTTGTCATACTTTTTTGCAAATATAAAAAAAAAATAGCAGTCATATGAAAATTGTACATGATCTTTTAAAGTATTTCTTGACACAGATGTTGTTTATGTGTGTGGACCGGGCTCAGTTCGGACCATGTGTGATTAAGTAGGTCTTTAGTTACTTTAGTTACTGTTTGGAGTGTGTTGGTAAGGTATGTTAGATTATTGTCTTTGGACGGATTACGAGCCGTTAATGTTCTTGCTCGGCTGGTAAAAACAATTGATAGCTAGCTGTTTGCGTCCCTGCATATTTTGTACGGCGATGCATAGATAAGATAACGTCTGAGATGTCTCGAGTATTTCCCCTGAAAAATATGTACAACAGGATATTTATTGATTCTTGTCAGACAGAGAGACAGTGTTTGGCAACATGAGGTTACTGATTTCGAAAGCATTGCATGGTCTCGCCATATATGCACTTAACAATATATAAATTACTTCTTAGCTAACGCTACTTGTACGTACTTTTTAACCTTATCATCCACTGCAACATCAAGAGGAGTCTGGCCATGGCCATCAGTCTTTTCGAGATCCGCGCCAGCTTTGATAAGCTCTAACGCGACGTCTCCGTTTCCTTCGGCTAATGCATGGTGTAGAGGAGTCCAGCCTTCTTTGTCAGTGGTATTGATTGGACTCTTTGCTGCTAATAACAGCTTGACAATTGGTAGTGAGCCTACGGATGCAGCTCGGAATAGAGGATTCTGATTTAACGAGTCCTTTATTCGAGCAGACGCTCCGCTGTCTAGTAGATACTTGACTACATCAATATGTGACTTGGACACTGCGAAATGTAAAGCGGTCTGGCCGCGATTCGTCTGAATATCTAGATCCAAGTCATCGTCAAATACTTCTTTGGAGATACCAACCAATTGCTTTATAATTTCGAGCTGGCCAGTAGAGCTGGCAATATGGAGCACAGTCCATCCGGACTCGTCCGTTTCTTCCAGATCAAATCCTCGAGGTTTTGTTTCCCGGACATATTTGAGGATCACCGATGTAACTTCCGGACCGCCAGTTGAAATGGCCCAAAATAGCGCCGTTCTTCCGTCTTGGTCTTTAGCATTGATTGTTTTAGGGTCTTCTAACAGCAATGATTTCACTAGCAATGATTTACCATCTCTAGCAGCATCATGAAGAGGGCTTGACAATGAAGGGTCTGGGAGAAAGTTAGTTCCAGGTGCGAGGGAGATATTAATTTTAATTTGCTCTAGCAGTTGAATATGTACCTTGAATTTGCGAGTTGGAACTCATTGTTTGATCAGCCTCTGGCATTATGAACTGAATTGGCGGCGGCGTCTGTCTATTCTCTCACTCTTTGTAGTTTGGTTTGTCTGTGTCTATCCAACTCCATCATCTATTATCAAATCAGTCTCGCACTACCGCCTCGCGTTGCGCACGGCTAAACAAACCCCCTGTCAAAAAGTGCCAGATAATAAACCGGCTGGTCATGTGACTTCCCTCACTATATGCCGGTAGTTTAAGTCCCACTTGAACTTCGCGAGATTCCATATTTCTCATATCTCTACCATCTTTTGTCGTCCATCAATCTATCTACAATGTTCGCATCTACGGCTTCGGGGTTTACCGACACGCCGGTGACAAAAATGATTATTTATTTTTCAGTGGTCGTACCAATATTAACGTCTCTATTAGAGGTCCAATATTTGTTTGACTATGCCATTACACCTCACTTGCTTGTTTGGCGTAAGTATTCGCAGGACGGTATGCAATGAATTAGGTCAATAACTAACATTCTCTTTGTACAGATCAATGGTGGAGATTGATATTTGGCCAACTCATATATGTAAACCAATCCGAGGTACTTCTTGGTATTCTGCTACTGTATAATTTCAGGGTCATTGAACGACTAATGGGATCTGCCAAGTTTCTTGTAAGTAGACGGTGAAGAGAGAGGTGTGTGAATCGTATATCGTGTCACGACCTAGTCATGGACACCATCTTCTCCCAGCTAACCATACCTATAAGTCATTTATAGTTGTTATTCACGTACTAAGCTCGCTCACTCTGCCTGTCGTAGTCTACGGTGTCCATTTCATTCCATACCTCGAGTCAGTTAACTACGTTCCGCCAGGTCCTACTCCAACTGTTTTCGCCTTACTATGGCTCTATCATATACTTGTGCCTGCGGTATATCGGTTCCAGATATCGCCGGTTTCTTCTGACGGGGTCAAGATTCAGATCTCGGATAAAATATTCTTGTACTTTGTTGCTGTTCAACTGGCTGTCAGTTACGTGCCTACGACCATGATCTCTGCTGCTGTTGGGTGGGTCATGTCAGGTTTGGTCTTTTACGAAGTGATTCCTTTAAAAAATTGGCGAGTGCCGTTTTCGAGCAGATTCGGCCTTGATAAGCGTCGTTTAAGGAACAACTCCGGTGTGTCCCAGCCTGTTTCTTCGCGTGCGAATTAGTATTCTCGAACAATATATATTTCATGTTAATAAAATTGCATTCTATATAGTTTAGTATGTTTTATTTTGGGCGGTGGAGGATCATAACGTCAGTGAGAGCAGTAGCTAATGAATCTAGGCGTTTGGGACATGAGAAAGTTGGTGGAGAATCCACGCAAACGCAGTAATTACTAAAGGTTTGTGTTTATTTATATTTTATTATTTATATTTTATTATTTATATTTTATTATTTATATTTTGTTATTTATATTTTTATTTATATTTTTATTTATTATCTACATTCTGGTCCTGTCACCGCTTAACCGTCTACTCCGTCTCAAGCACGATCCGAAACCTCCCTCACAACGCACGGCGCTATACATCTGTATCTCTGATTGGTGTGGTGAAAATTATTAACCGACCTTCACAGTATTTAGATATATTCCAAACATCTCTACCGTCAACCGAGACTCGACTTATTACTAAAACGACGTCACCCTTAAAGGACGCAAACCTCCCCACACCGCACATAACACCATGTTTCGTATGAATAGTTCATTAATTGCCAAGAGAGTATCTTCTTCTCTTACTGCCCGTGCCATTGGTTCCAGTGCGGTCCGAGGACAAACCCCAGCTTTTGTTAACATGTTGGCTATGACCCGATCCTACTCTTCGGCCAGCGGCTTGGTTCAAAAGGACGTTGAGGACAGAATTGTCAAGGTTTTCCGTGCTTTTGACAAAATTGGAGATGCTGCCAAAATTACTCCTACTGCTAATTTCACTACCGAACTTGGCTTGGATAGTCTTGACACTGTTGAGGTTATTGTTGCTGTTGAAGAGGAGTTTGGCATTGAGATTCCTGAGTAAGTAGTAGCCTGGGTGTTGTGCCGGTTTATAGATGACGTAGTGGTTATTAACATTCTTTCTAGTGCTGAATCTGATGAGATCAAATCAATCAGTGATGCTGTTCAATATATCTTGGCCCAACCTGAAGGTAAGTAGTGCTAGGCATGGTGTATCGGACATGACATGTTTTCTAACTCCCATTTCTAGCTCGTTAAATAGAGTAAATGCTTTTGGTCAACTTGCCTCTCTCTATATGTATATCCTGTTAGTTTGCCAAATATATATAGCTTGCTTCGGTAGGTAAAAGATGGAGCATTCGACTTTATCTTATTTTGTAATTATCTTATCTTATCTCACTTTTCTCGGTCTCGTCTCGCCCGACACTATCCGGAGACTCTTCGGCAACGACAGTTATGCAGGGTCGGCCATTGTCGATCAACCACAACTTCTGAGGAGAATAACAAGTGAAGTAAATGTTGGCCTTTTCCTCATCGTTCCAGTGAGTTTGGTTCGGTTTCCGACTGGTTTTTGTGAAATAGCGTATTTACATGAGATCTTTAAGGACGTCAAATCACGAAAGCTAGAGTCTGGTCCAACGAATTAACATGAATGCTTAAACCAGATAGGTCACAGCAAACCAATATCTGACAAATAATGCTTTCCAGCAAGAAGCTTCACATGGTGAACTCCAGGTACTATATAGTATATAACTGGTGAACACCTTACATAGAGGAGACGCGCACGACACCATAGTCAAGATAGCAAACGTCTGTCCAGGCACTCGCTAACAAATAAGATCTATAGCTTCTATAGCTTCTGAGTACATGTTAATATACCTAACAACTAGATAGATCATTAAACGGATGAACCAGGCCAGGCCGTCACTGAACATCATTTTGTATCATTAATCACGTGACCATCTGATCGGCACCACGGACGGCGGCTACCACCATGCTCACAAAAACATAATAACCGTTAATAAGCTCATCCCGTAGCTACTGCAATCGGAACCTGTTAACTGCTCTATTGTTCTTAGCATTTTATCAGTATTACTCGCTTACACCATCTAACTTTTTTTGTAATCTTTGTGAAGTCGTACCCTGATAGCTGGATAATATGACGTGCCCCCCTGAATCCACTGAGACAACCAAAGCCGATGAGCCTCTGACGGAAGAAGTAGACGATGGCACCCATTCACCAATTGACACGGACGAAGAAGAGCCTATCCACGAAGATGATGCTGACAGCAATGATAATGGAGGCGCTGACAATGTAGAGCGCGAAACGAAATATATCGAGGGTGAATTGCTAGATAATGACGAAGGTAACTAAATAGACTTCCCCCAGAATGAAAAACAAAAAGTGAAATGGCACTAACAATCTAATTCCAGACGTCCTTCAAGACTATAACATTGATGCGGAAGTATGTCCAATAACACCGTTTAATTGTGTAATAACCAACTGCTAACATTTCCTTAGGAGGTAGACATTAGCCACCTGAAAATTAAGTCCATTCGTGCTTTAGGAGTTGCTAAGTTGAAGAATCTCAAGGTAAGTACAAACCCCAAATATGGTTTGCTTTCTTTCTCTCATTAAACTAACTACATAGTCAATCTGCTTCCGTCAGAATCTCATCTCATCAATGGACGGCCTAGAAGATATACCGAACGACTTAGAGGAACTGGATTTATATGATAATCGCTTGACACATATTGGACATGTGGGCCATTTCACTGATAAAATGGTGACATTGGATCTAAGTTTTAATAATATCAAACATATCAAGAACATTGGCCATTTAACAGGCTTGCAATCGCTATACCTATGCCAGAACCAAATAAGTAGAATATCGAACTTGGACAGTTTACACAATATTACCAACCTGGAACTGGGAGCGAATAAAATCAGAGAAATAAAAAATCTGGACGACTTAGTGAATCTGGAACAGTTATGGCTTGGTAAAAACAAGATCACAAAGCTAGACAATTTATCCCATTTAAAGAAACTGAAGATTCTGTCGATTCAAGCGAATAGAATCGTAAAATTGGAAGGGTTGGAAGGATTGGACAGTCTAGAAGAACTATATATCTCTGATAATGGCATTGAAAAAATCGAAGGATTAGAAAAGAATAGCAATCTAAAGACTTTGGACGTCTCGTCGAATAGGATTAGCGAGTTGGCCAACCTAAAACATTTGATAAATCTCGAAGAGTTCTGGGCGTCGAGGAATAAAATTAGCAACTTTAAGAATGTTGAAGAGGAATTAGGAAAGTTGCCAAATCTCCATACTGTTTATTTTGAACATAATCCATTGCAGTTGGATAACAGGGTCACGTATCGAAACAAAGTGAAATTGGCATTAGGTTCTTCTCTACAGCAAATCGATGCTACATATATAAGGGCTTAATGATTATTAGTTCAGAGTATAGCAAAATATACATCGTAATAGCAGCTACAATTTGATGCATATACATCACATTAGAATACGCCTTTGGTTTTTTGCTAGTGGTCGCCTGCCAAGTTTGATATTTATTATAGCTCGTCTAGAGAAAATAAAGGAATATTATAAAGAAGACACTGAATAACTGGGTTTCGTTGGCTAACTCCATTATCGACAGCAATAGCCCGAATTTAGTTTATATAAGAGTGACATAATGCTAATGCCAATCAATAGTACAATATAGTACATCTGTCCTAATCTGTTGGCGATTCGTGATATTCAGTTTGATATACTTAATAGCCTTCCTGGTATCTCTCGCTTCCTTTGACGTTTAATGTTTTGGAGTTTGCCGATGTTTGTGTCCGATCATGGCCATTTGATGGACCCAGAAAAACGAAACTTCTGAACCTTCTGATATATCATCATGCGACTGAGAATATGAGAAGGATAAGAACATTGTGGCTCAATATGACAAAAGAAGACAGGTTGGTGAGCAGATTCCATATGATATAGTATTTATTGTCATTTATATAACTATTTAATACTTTTTTTTTTGTTTAGATATCATTGATTTAGGATTTTTTCTAGGACTGGCTGCCGTCGCTTCTGTTAAGAAACTTCTCTGGAAAAAATATACAAAATCGATCGGCGAATAAGCGTACTATTTAGGGATATAATGCCGTTTATAGCAGAATACCCTAATACGAATTTCTGAGCCTGCCTGCCGTGTAAGGCAGTGCAGAATAAACTTAACAGCTACGGCCATATCCAGAGTAAAATAAGATTTCCCGTCCGATCAATCATATTCAAGCCTCTGAGAGCCTTGATCAGTAATGCCGTGGGAGACCAGGCGTGAACAGAAGGTGCTGTAGTTTTTTTTTCTCCACGTAAACTTGGAAATCTATACAAGACGTTCTTTTTTGGGAACGAGGGAATCAAATTGGCCTACCATCTCTCTCACCGAGTGATTTTTATGGTCTTGTCATAGCTCAGCGTGTCAAACAAGCCAGCCTGGAACGCTGCTAGGCAGTGTCTAGCCGCTGGGCACTCTCCATTCTCAGCGCTTAACCAGGCTTGAATATACAGTAAGCGGCAGTTTTCACCGGGAGTTGCGCGGCAGTTGGAGGAGGGAACGTATGAGCTCATGGGTACGCGCGTAATCGGAGCGTTAGGGTTCAGGGTTTGCATGTTGAAATATTTCGAGATGCTATGCTTCTCTTCTGGGCTAAGAGAGAAAGTTGAAATTTGATCTACGTATAAACATTAAAAGTTAAAAGTAACGCTATTTTAATTTCCTTTTTCCTGTGGTAAAAAGGTGTCGTCGAGTGTCAGTCTAAGCACAAACGACGGAAATGAAATCTGGAGTGCTACTTTCACTAGCACAACAGGCCGGGCGCGGAAGTGGAGGGCTAGCAAGAAGATGCTACTCCGACCAACCGGCGGTCGGACGAGCTAGCAAAGAAGAAGATCTCATTAAAGTGTTTAATAATGCTGATGAATATAGGATACTGCACTCTCTTTTTTTTCCACCACAGAGAAAAAGATCAGAATATGCGAAACCCAGAAACGACACCTCGAGTGAATACACATTACCATTTATTCGTCAAATAAGAAGATTACGGCTGCTGGAGGAGCGAAGACGTCCTTTGATGGATAGAAAACACAAAGATACTGTCAAAATTTCTCTGAGGAGCGGTACAGCAGATGACCACAATGGTAGTCATGCTACTATACACGGATCACTCAGTAGACAGTCCAAGTTCAGCCAGCAACACTTGCTACATCTATCACCGGCGATGAAGAAGAGTATTTCAGTTCTGATGGATTCTAGATATTTGACAAAGTCGGATATTGAGAATTGGCTGAAAATTAATGTTCATTCAGATAATTTGAATGGACGTCAGATTCTCATCGAGCAATGTTTTGATCATATGATTGGGCTGACTGGTAAACTGTCGTTAAAGCCAATGATGGATTATTTAGAAACGGTTTGGGCCAATGGATTTGAGACCAGCAAAATATCGCACTCGGTGGCCAGAACTCAAACCATAAAAATCTTCCAAATAGCGCTACACATATTTGAACCCACTGAATATTCAATTGATAATAGACATAATAGATTGATTCCTAGGCTGGGGATTGATAATATTGACGCTTTTAGGGGCCTCTATGATGCATATTTAAAGATTTTCCTTAATCCAACCCAGACTGACAAGGCACTGGACGACCTATGGTTTCAGTTAGTCTGCAAATGCGGATCCATCGAGGCAGCTGATGACATTATTGTATCTCACTATTTGCAATCATCAGAATTACCTTCATATGAAGCTATTGACGTGTTTATAAAGTCGCTGTCAAACCATGTGTCGCTACAAAGGCAGATATATTCTGGGTCTGATGAAGAGTTCAATCTCAAGGTGAAGCATGATCTGGCCGCTTATAGAGGATTGCTAGTATCTGACAGATTGACGCCAGAAGTGATTGAGTTTTTACTTTCGTGGGCAAATGATTTAGATGAAGTTTATAGCGTATTGGAGTTGGCAAAGAATTCTAGCTACGCTGATAATGTATTTTCGAATCGCCAAGTAGTGATTATAGATGCTGTCGTGAAAGGTGCTCTGAGCGACCAGGTAAAGAGTGCGGAAGCAGACATAAGAGCAGAAAGCGAAAATCCCTCTAGTGCTACAAGTACCTCTCTAGTGCATCCCAAAATATTCATTCCTATCCACACTAGGGCAATGGCCCATATGTTTGGAACTTTAAATAGATTTACCAAATGTTCAGCAGGCATCACCGCTGATGCTCTTGATAGATGTTTATTGCTTTCTGCAAAGTATGGGAATTCTGCTGGAATGTATAGAGCATTGGCAATGAGATTAGATTTAGCAGAGAAAGCCTCAGCAAAAAAGTCTCTAGGAACCAATACGACTCCTATTAGTTCGTCCACCCTTGGTCAAGTATTTGATTGCTTCCCTATTTCTAGTGGGGCTATGAGCCAAGAAAAGAAGTCGTCCCCTTCATTGTGGGCAGTACAGGATGCCATTATAGCCGATCCTGCCCGGGACCAGGCTATTCTTTATCATCTTCGTACAATGATTGATCCAAGTGGAGATAAAACGATATTTCAAAAATATCTGTCTGCGTTAGGCAGATGTGGAAGATGTGATAGATTGGAATGGGAGTGGAAGGATTTCTTTTCTCCAAGAAGAAGTGAGAGCCCAAGCTCTTCTTCTCATATTGACTGGTCGGAGTCACCGGAAATTGTACTGGAGTTCATCTCAGCGTTCAAAACGGCTGGTTCAAACGATCAAGGGTTAAAAATAGTCGAGTCGATTCTTGAAGCTTCTGATACACAAAGCAAAAAATATTATACGGCATCAGTAGGGATCTTAAAAGACGTTTTCCGCTATGAGATTTTACCAGTCGGTCAGCTTTTAGCGTTTGTAGCCGATTGGTTTATCCATCAAAAGAGTAATACTCAATGGCTTGCAGAAGATATCCAGACTGTTTTCAATGAAATCGGCGGCCCTCATTCTGTATCTTCATTGTCGACGAGTGAAGTGAAAGTAGCTTCTCATATTGGCCATGAAGTTGCCAATACTATTCTTCAAGTTAGAGGAGGATGGGATATCGAAACGTCGATGAATTCCTTGAGCCAACTTCTAGGAACCTCCAGTAATTTGAGTAGATTATAGACAAATATCGAAATATACGAGAGCTATTGGGGCTACTATTATAATTATTAGTAATATGTGTATATATATAAATAGATGATCATGAATTATGCTAGTGAGAGAGAGAGAGAGATGTTTCGTTAACAGCCCCAGGAAAGGGCTAATGAGGAGGCATTACTGGATCGCTCTGTGGGGGGTCTTCTACTACTGGAGGAGCTGGCGCAGGTGCTGGCGCAGGTGCTGGAGCAGATTGTCCACTCTTCTTCGGCTTGACTACCAACACAATGATTAGCCCAACGATAACCAAGCACAGTAGCAGAATGATTTTACACTTTTGAGTTCTTTTTTGATAATGAGTTGCTTTAATGAGCTCCTTATCAGCTTGCTTCACATTAGAATACATTGTTTCAACATTGTAATCGATTCTGTCAAGTAGCGTCCCTTGATCAATCACCATTGTTTGCAGGTCTTTAAAGATATCAGCTAGTTCTAGAATGCCCTGGGCAATCTTGGTGATTTCTTCTTCTCTTTGACGGATTTCAACGTCCTCTGTTCCAATCAATGACTGCTGCTGTTCTTGTTGACGTAATGTACTTTGTGAGAATGCTACATCCATTTCATCTTCGGCAACTGGATCGAATCCACCGCTGCCTCCTCCGCTTCCACTACCACCAGAGCCACTAACTCCTGGCGATTGTGATCGTATGGGAGTATATGAGGATGACGACATGGCAGTATCTTTTCTTAATGCTTTCAAATATGCTGACTGCATTTTCCGAAATGTGCCGGACGTCTCCTGGACTTTTGTGGCCATTGAGATCTTCATATTGGCACTCATTTTAATCTCTGCAGGAGAAACTTCTGCATTGGACATGGAATCAAACTTCTTGATAAGCGATTGACATTCATGTAACCCACTGGTAATCTCATATGTCAGCTTCTCAATCTGCTCCTCTTCATAGCTTCTATCGTCGAACCCCGGTAATGCATTTTTTCTATGTAATGTGTCCAATTGGCTAATCTGCCGTTTGATATCCGACAGTCTTTCGTCTACTTCTCCTGATACATCGACCCAAGAAGGAGGTAATAAATCCATCTCAATTCCAATTACATCGTTGTAGCCATTATCGCCAGTACCAGGGAGTGCAGCACCGCCTATCAGCCCTTGCTGCTCTTCAGGAACGTCTCGGGTCGAAGTAGACTGTAAAGGATGATGAGTATACGACTGTCTATAAGAGATGTATAAGTTGGTACGATCTCGAAACATTTTTTTTTGTTTTTAACCAATTCTTGAGTTCGGGTCTATTCTCTATACTCTCGTTTGGTACGGAATCGATTCTAGATGTGTGGTGTTTGTGCCTTCACTTCCACTTCGCTATGGCTAGCAATTATATGAGCCTCTTGTGCCGCGCGATAAAGGGCTGTAGGCAGCGTAGATCCAGCAGCGTTATTCTTCTAGTAAGAGATGTGGAGTGGAGTTTTCGACATGCTGGCTTCTTCTTTCCTTTGGTGGGTATTTCAATGACCACCAGGAGAGCTATTGAACGTTTGAACAGTGTAATAAGATGTCGGTGCCAGAGAGACTGCCATTTCCAATCTTCAGCAAGAGCATACGGCTGTCAGTATAATAATGATTATATCTGAGATATGGAAATTTATCCAAGGTCTACGAATTTCCAGGGCAACTCAATTGAGTCTATATAGACTGGTAAAAGCTGAATTGTTCTAGTTGGGCCAGTATTATCCTTGCACATTCGCCTAAGGTATGTGATTTGACTTCCATGCCTGGTAACTGTTTTACAAGAACCCCTGTTGACCATCAGCACAAACCGACCTATCTGGTCACATCTAAGGAAACATTTCGCAGCAAGAATATACAATGATAAGGCAAACAAAATAGCCAACTAGTCACACCCGGAAGCTTTCCAACCACCCCCTTCCCCTTCGCAAGCTGCCAATCTCCTTTCTCTACCATAACTGACCGATTTTGTCGCCTATCTTATCGTATCCTACATCAGGGTAAAGTACACCGCACGGCTGTGATTGTGCATTTTCTAATATTTTTTTTTATTTGTCGATCTTCCGAATAAAGATTTTTGTTATAGAGGTATTTTTTCACCAAATTCATATTCGGGAGTATCTTTTGGCATTCACATTCAAAAATGGGTGTATCTTTTCATACTCTCGAAAGAGAGAAAATCTTCCGAGACCCTCCAACTGATAAATCTTCGTATCCTCTTCTCAGTCAAGCGATTCAACCTCATGTTGGATCTTTTAATGCGCTAATGGATGGACCTGGTGATGGTTTACTTAACCTCGCTGTCGAGGATATTGGTACCAAAGTGGTGTTTGACAGTAATGATCCTGATAGATTGGGCAATAAATTAAAGTGTAAGTGATGACACGCTTTCAACTACTCGTACCAATAATTACTAACTTAAAATTTCAGTCCGGATTGATTCAGTTCAACTTACTAAACCCGCTCTATCTGCTAGGGACAGAACTACTGTTAACAGACGTACCTTCCCTTCAGAATGCCGTGAGAGAATGTCTACCTATAGAGGTAGGCTTCTCATTAAGTTTGCATACTCTGTTAATGATGGACCGGAAGAATTCGAAACTAGAGACGCTGGTAATGTTCCTATCATGTTAAGAACCAACCGGTGTCATTTAGAAGGATTGTCACCAGCTGCATTGGTTGCTGCAAAGGAGGAATCCGAAGAATTAGGTGGTTATTTCATTGTCAATGGTATTGAAAAGTTGATTAGAATGCTTATCGTTCAAAGACGTAATCACCCAATGGCCATTGTTCGTCCGTCTTTCGTCAATAGAGGTGCTGCTTATACTCAATATGGTATTCAGATCCGTTGTGTTCGTCCTGATCAGACTTCGCAAACCAATGTTCTTCATTATTTGAATGACGGTAATGTTACTTTTAGATTTTCTTGGAGAAAAAATGAATATCTTGTTCCTGTGATGATGATTTTAAAGGCACTTGTTGAAACAAATGACAGAGAGATTTTCGATGGCATTGTTGGTCAAGAAACTGGCAACTCATTCTTGACTGATCGGTTGGAATTATTATTAAGGACTTATAAAAGTTATAATTTATACTCAAAGCAGGAGACTTTGGCTTATCTTGGTGATAAGTTCAGAATTGTAATGGGAGCCACTGCTGATTCTTCGGATATCGAAGTAGGAAAGGAGGTCTTAAGAAGAATCGTTTTGGTTCATTTAGGCGAAGATAATAAGGACAAATTCAGACAATTGATGTTCATGATTAGAAAGCTATACTCTCTGGTTGCAGGAGACTGCTGTCCTGATAATCCAGATGCAGCCCAACATCAAGAAATCTTATTGGGTGGATTCTTATATGGCATGATTATCAAGGAAAAAATTGATGAGTACTTGCAATCCTTTAAAGCACAAGTGGTAAGTGACGTGAATCGTCGTAATGCTGTCAATTTCTCGGACAAAAAGTATATTCTTCGTGTTTTCATGAAGATGAACGAGAATATTGGTCAAAAATTGCAATATTTCCTGTCCACTGGTAACTTGGTGTCCCAGTCCGGTTTGGATTTACAGCAAGTTTCAGGTTATACGGTTGTAGCAGAAAAAATCAATTTCCACCGGTTTATTTCTCACTTCCGAATGGTCCATAGAGGTTCTTTCTTTGCAGAGCTTAAAACAACAACAGTTAGAAAATTGCTACCCGAGAGCTGGGGTTTCTTGTGTCCCGTACACACCCCCGATGGTTCTCCATGTGGTCTATTGAATCATTTGGCACATAAATGTTTTATTTCAACTGAGGCTCTTAATGTTGATCATATTCCTGCTGTTCTTCGAACTCTCGGTGTCAGCAATGCCGATGCTTTATCAGCTGGCCCAACTAAATCGTGCGTTCAGTTAGACGGTCGTATTATTGGTTATTGTACACACGAAGAAGCAAAGAGAGTTGCTGATACTTTGAGATTTTGGAAGGTTGAAGGGAGTCACAACATCCCTGTTCAATTGGAGATTGGTTGGGTTCCTCCATCTCACGGTGGCCAATATCCAGGTGTTTTCCTGTTTTCTTCTCAAGCAAGAATGATCCGACCAGTTAAATATTTGCCTTTAGAAAAAGAAGACTGGGTCGGTCCATTTGAGCAAGTCTATATGAATATTGCCGTCACTCCTGATGAGATCAGTTCCAACGTTCATAGCCACGTAGAATTCTCTCCCACCAATATCTTTTCGATTTTGGCCAATCTGACGCCATTTTCCGATTTTAATCAATCTCCTCGTAATATGTATCAATGCCAGATGGGTAAGCAGACTATGGGTACTCCAGGAACTGCACTAGTTCATAGATCGGATAATAAGCTTTATCATTTGCAGACTGGTCAATCACCTATTGTTCGTGCTGGCCTATATGACGAGTATGGAATGGATGAATTCCCCAATGGAACAAATGCCGTGGTAGCAGTAATTTCATACACTGGTTATGATATGGACGATGCGATGATTCTGAATAAATCTGCATTAGAACGTGGCTTTGGTCATGGTTCGGTTTATAAAGTTGAAAAAGTTGATCTTAGCATGAAGAGAAGACGTGGTGAGCCCATTACTCAACATTTTGGTTTTGGAAAGGACCAATGGCCAGAGAAATGGACCGAAAAACTTGATGATGATGGATTGCCCATTATTGGAGTTTTACTTGAAGAAGGTGATCCTATTGTTGCATTCTATGATGAAATTTTGGGAAAGACAAAGGTTAAATTGTACAAATCGTCTGAAGCGGCCTATGTCTCAGAAGTTAAATTGATTGGCGACGATGGTGGAGATCAAGAGTTCCAAAGCTTGACAGTTAAGCTTCGTGTTGATCGGTCACCTAATATTGGTGATAAATTCTCGTCGCGTCACGGTCAGAAGGGTGTTTGCTCGCAAAAATGGCCCCAAGTTGACATGCCATTCAGTGAGAGTGGTATTCAACCCGATATTATTATTAATCCTCACGCCTTCCCCTCTCGTATGACTATTGGTATGTTTGTAGAGAGTCTGGCAGGTAAATCTGGTGCTCTTCATGGATTTGCTCAAGATAGTACTCCGTTTATGTTCTCAGAAGAGAACACTGCCGCCGATCATTTTGGACAGCAGTTGCTCAAGGCCGGATATAATTATCATGGAAATGAGCCCATGTATTCTGGAGTCACTGGTGAAGAACTTCGAGTAGATATTTATGTTGGTCTTGTCTTTTATCAAAGATTGAGACATATGGTTAATGATAAGTTCCAAGTAAGATCCACTGGTCCAGTGAACAAATTGACTATGCAACCTGTCAAGGGAAGAAAGAGACACGGTGGTATTCGTGTAGGAGAGATGGAACGTGACGCACTTATTGGTCATGGTACAGCATTCTTGTTACAAGATCGTCTGCTTAATTGTAGTGATTATACACAAACTCATTTGTGTAAGGATTGTGGATCGATTTTGACGACCCAGGTGTCCGTTCCAAGAGTTGGATCAGCTGCGGTTGTAAGATGTAGACGATGTGCAACCAAGGTTACCGGACGATTGGGAACTGGTGATGATTCTGCATCCGGTGCCTGGGAAGATGGATTGGGTAATAGATTTAAAGGTGGAAGTAATATTTCCACTGTTGCTATTCCATTTGTTTTGAAGTATCTTGATTCTGAGTTGGCGGCCATGGGTATCAGAATGAGATTCAATGCTAGTCCATGAAATGGGGGTAGGAAAACGAAGTAGTTAGCATCTGATAAAATATATATTGTATTTTGTATTTATATTGTTTATAGTTGAAGAAATTATATTATAAAGTAATGGTTTTACTGTGTATACACGGATATGGATGGTATTAGAACTGTCCAGATCATTGAGATGGCCGGCTAAAATGACTGGAGAATAATCAAATAGGTAACAGAATTGTATCTCTTACACCAGTTTTTATTTCCATCGGGTAACGTTCAAATTTTCGAGTCCCTTCTGCAGGGTCCGACGATCTCCCGCTCCCTGTTTCTATCGCTCTCCCGTTCGGTCTCTAGTTCAAAGAGACACTGCTCTTAATATGAATTTTTTCAGCCGTCACCACGTTTATTTATAACACGGATCACACGGAACCACAATTACTGGCCAACAATTGCAAATGATTGATCACGCAGCTCGGTCGATACTTTTCACCCCGATATCTTGTTACTACTTGTCGGTGCAAACTTCAACCGCCGTAGCATTCGGTGCTCCGAGGATCATCGACGCTCATTGCTCTCGGTACGATCCTGAGAATTAATCGGTTCGAAGTTTACTCCTCTTTCATTTCTATTCCCTACCCCAGAAACGGCTGCTCCACTCTCAGTCCTGAGAGCCGCCGTTGTCGTTTACCGTTGTGGCTTGGATGGTTTACTTTCCTATAGAATTTCTACTCCAATTGGCACCCAGACCTACCACGCCCATTATTCCGTCGTTCCCAATTAAGGGCTTTCTTTCCTCATGCACGTCACTGATGAGGATTAGCAGAAGTTCCCCCTTTGTATGTAAGGCATATGCATCGGAGCTTCGTATCGAAGGGCCCCGTTATCTTCCATTCTCAGGCAGCGATTGTTTATAAAGACCGGGTGCAGGAGCTTTGGAGAGTTGGTCAGTTGTTGCACACGTTGTATATTTCATAAACCGATATATGGCTCCAACGAATTTTGTGCTTTCAATTGTTGATTATCTGAATTCGGTGTAAAGCATCTACAAATAATATCTGAAGTATATAAGAACCTTTGTTTCAGGTAAAAAAACTAAGCGGCTCAGTTATCTTGTTCCCTTGTGATTTATTTTTATTTTTATTTCTGATTCTGTTACAATTGAAATTCTTAGGTCGATTCTGCTCCACTCTTTTTGTCCAGTAGCTCTTCCATTCTCAAGCATATTCTTTCAATATGGCGGACATCAGTCCTTCTCAGACAACTGGGGTCCTAGTAGAAGAAGACGAAAATGCTATTAAACCGTTAACCACCGAAAATGACCCCAATTCTATTCCAGAAAAACCAACTGGATTGTCACAAGCATCCAATCCTGAAAGTCCACTCCTTGAACAACAGGTAAAGACTCCTGTTTGGAAGACCGTCTGGGACGATATCCGCCCGGGCTATATCTTAGATCACTTCGATTATGCATCCTTCAAAGTTATCCTACGTAGTTGGCTGGCAGTATACATTGGTATCATATTCATGGTAATTCGTGTGATTCACGTTTGGCTGGAAAATGCCCCTTATGTCATGCCAATTGTTGGATGCATTGTTGCTCCCGGTGGTCAACCTTTCATTCTTACTCTTCTGATTAACTTAGTATGTGGCTTCCTGCTCATTTATGGCTGGGCATTCGGAGTAATTGCTAGTGCTATCACGGTCCGGATGAGAGGATTCCCGACTCTCGAGTCTGTGGCTATCGAATTGGTCCAGCAAGGCATTTGTCAAAATGATGCAACTTTACCAGAATGCGTTCAGTTGACTATCTTTTCCGGTCATTTTTTACAATTAAGGTATACAGTAATCTTCATTTTTGCCTTATTCATTGGTTTATTCACCATGGCATGGATTAAGCAACTTTCTCCATTAATTATCGCCCCCTATACCGTAGGAATTATTAGTCTTTGCGTGAATATATCATTTGGTGCTTTACTGCCTTATTTCTCTGCTAGACCAATTGGAGTAAGTATTTTATGATTTCAATGGGACGACTACCACTAACACTCAAACTAGTATATCATTTTAAAACCTATTGGATTACAACTATGTCTACATCTCATTCTTTCTGCAGTAATTTTCCCGTTTACTGCAAATTTCGCTTTCTTTGGTGGGCTATTAAAGCTCACCGGCCCGTTATCACAGTTGTCAAAGAAGAATCTCAAGTTCTTAGAACAAGTGCGTCCTTCGCAACCAGAATTCATTCAGCATAAAGATATCGGAACTATTACATCCCAAGTTCTCAGTCAAAGTACTCCTGTGAATCTAATGGCTTCCCTTTCTACTTTGGAGGTTTCATATGGACGATTTGATTCTGGTGATATCGGAGAGTTCCGATCCCTATTTAAAAACATGGTTAGTGCCATGGCTGGTTTGGAATGGTTCTTCTCACGTATCCAAGAGCGCAAAGATTTGCTCAATGATAAAGTCACAACTCTAAGAACAAGAACTGGAACCATTGCATCTATTGCTCCTGATAATCCATCAAAGCTCTATGAAGCTCTACACCAAAAATATCGACCAGTTGGTGAATTCGAATCTCAAAGAAGGATGCAAGCAATTCGAAATGCACAAGAAGCCGATGCTCAGCACGCCCTTTCTATGGCAGATCTAGATAAGTTACTTGAGCTTGTTAATATGAGGTTCTCGCCCGCTTTACAGTGTGCCGATAATGCTCTAGATGCTTTGATGGCTTGGCTTCGAACTGCAAACGAGTTTAGATTTTACTCTAAAATAATTCCTGGAGCGTATAAGAAACATCAACAAGAACAAGCAAAACAGAAGGAGTTGTTGGAAGCTGCTAATAAAGATCTAGTCAGGGAATTGGCACTATTGGAAGAAAATCGCTGGCATGAAATATTCCGCACCGAAGATGAAATGGGTCCTTTAGCCCCAGCTTTCATTGCTCAGGGAGCATTGTTTGGATTCGCTGTCAAACGATTCTCTACCAATTTGACGATGATTATGAATACTTGCGACTATATCGACAGAAGCCGTCCTGTTCCAGAAATTATTCTACCGTTTAAAAAGACCACCCGTGCAAAGGTTAACTTCGACCATAGTATAATGACGGTAGACCAGGATGCCTCTAATCCAGAAGCACTCCCAGGATTCCATGCCTATGATACAACTCAAGCAAGGGATCCAGATGCTTCACCGCCAAGAAATGTTGGCCATCTAATTGGAAGAAGGGTCCTCGTGGTATATAATGCTATGCTAAGTGACCGTTGCTTACTTGCATTACGAACAGCTGTTATCGGAGTAGTCCCAGCTATACCTGGATTTGTGCGATCTACTGCTTTATTTTATTATGGAAATCGGTTGATTTGGGTTGTCGTTATGACAGCTATCTCAACATCTGATCTGCCTGGTGATGTCATAAAGGCTTATTTCCAAAAAATAATATATACTTTCTTTGCTTGCTTGTTTGCCATGGCTGCGTGGTATATTTCAACTGGAAATGGCAATGGTAATCCATATGGATATGCAGTTGTCCACATCTTTGTGGTGTTCTCACTAGTGTGTTATCGACATTTCTCAAAACACTCCTTGCCTTTGGCAGCCATTGTTCTTGGCGCATCTACAATATTAGTATTAGGTACGAGCTGGCAAAATGCCCAAGTACCAACCCCGGGTACTTATGGATTTGGCTTCCGCATTGCATGGATTCGATTTGTTACTGTATCAATAGGTGTTACATTGGGCTTTCTTGCCAGTTGTTTCCCAAAGCCTAAAACTGGTAAATATGCAATTCGAAATATTCTTGCCTTGGTGTTGCGAAATATTGGAAATATTCAGTGTGATATTGGCAAATTCGGCGTTCAGAGATACCATGATCCTAATGTTCATAGATTGCCGAGAAAAGACATAGTCAATGACAGGCTTGCATCAGTTCTTGTCAAGCTTGCATCGACGGGTCCATTAATGAACACGTTAAGATATGAGCCGGAATTCACTGGAGAATGGCCCCGAGAGAAATATACCCGACTGGTGAGATTGAGTACCGAAATTACCCAGTTGCTATTCGGTCAGTATATACTTTTGGATCAGTTACACGACCCTGGCCGGTGGGTACATGTTGTTGCTGGTCGATGTGGTTGGACGTCAAGTGAAATGATGACAAGCTTCTTTGCCATTATTCATATGGCTTCATTATCGTTGGCTACTGGTGGGCCTCTACCCAGAGTGAGTCCTGCTCAATTAACTATAAAGCATCTGAAAATATTAGAAGAAAGTTGGGGGATTACTGTTGATTCGGTCGTTACTAAGATTAGTCAAGAGTTGGAAGAGATGAGAGTCGGTGTTAATATGAATGAACCTAAACCGAAGCTACAGGGGGACAGTAGTAGTGACGAACCGAAACAATATATTAGCGAGTTCGGGAATCTGTTATCGCATGATGGGCAGTTATGCATTGTTGCATTATTATTCGCACGAATGATTTATGAAAGGATGGATGAATTATTGGTTGTTGTAAAGGGGCTTGTTGGTGAAGAGTTTGACTACAATCCAGAATTTGCAACTGATCTTGATGAGGTTTATGAGACAACTAAGTTGTTAATTTAGTTTTGTGGACATGTGCTTGTGTATTTGTTTTATTGTTTAACTATTACTATTAATATTTTAATTTATCGTTATCTTACAAAAGATTTTTTTTTTTGATATAAATAAGTATACATTTATACATCTAAGTTTTGTATAATTTTACTCATGATTGAATCCTTCCAATCTTCATATAGTTGTAATCTTCTCTCACTAGTAAACGTGTATCCAAAGGTTATCATATTGCCAATGCCACTGGAGTGCTTTCGTCTTAACGAATCTCCGATTGGACGGCGCTTGACAGAAACAGTAATATCTCGAACCCAGCTCTGATCAGCGAGAATCTTATCTGCCCAAATGATCCATTCGGACATTTTGTCATCATTCATATGGCTTTTATCGCCGGCGTATGACATTATCAAAGCCTCTAGTCCACGTTGATCTAAGAGCAATTCAGGATGTACACGCGAGCAGATTACGTAGAATAATCCACACAGCAAACCCCATCTATCTTTGACGAGGTTGTTGTACTTTTTATACCCCAAAATAACTGCGTCTCTAGCTTTGCCAGAAATTTGTAGACCGCTGGCAATTTGGTATAGATCTTTCGGAGTTGGGTCTGTGATTTTTGCCAGGCCCCGCCGTTTGACAGGCGAGGGGGTACCTTGTCTGCTTGACTTTGATGGTGTCATGGTGACGTCCGGACTATCAGTGTAGTCTCTCTCTTCCTCACCATTGTTAAGATCATTGGCCTTCGTGAGATCTAGTTTCCGCCGTAGCCTAGTCGGAGAGCCCTCGGCATCCGGTAAAATCGACCTCTTCAGTGGAGAAGATCGTTTGGTAGGAGTTGATGGATTGGTGGTCATTTTATTTGGAGATGAAGAGCCTCGTCTACGTAACGAGTTACGGAACAAGGCCAATAAGCTCTGATACACTTTCGGAGGCACGGGCACCTTCTTCGTACTGGGAGGAGGGAAATTGAAGGCATCGCTTAACCTATCAACCGCCAAATGGCAACATAGAGTGGTTCTTGCAATTTCTTCGTCCGGTCTTAATCCGACGACATTGGCTCGCGATTGTGAGAACAGCGAGTTCGACAAATCAATCAGTTCTTTCGGATATGGAGGATTGAACGTCGGTAGAAGGCCCTCTAAGGCATTGTCAAAGACGGTCGTGCTCATTGATTATCGTGACGGGGCTGGAAGTTAAATGGATGTGCCAGGGATTCTAATGTAAAGTCGCGAAGCTCGTCACCTGACGACTATTCTATTATCAATGGTGGTAGAGCACCCTGCAGGGCGAAATGCACCCTTTCCACTATCTTTAAGTTCGAGACAATCAATCCACTTTTATTAAACCTAGAGTATACTGCTTTACTGTCTTGTATTTATAAGACTTATTGTCAGATTTTATGTACCTTGTCTCTGAAGATTGCCTGTTACTGGGTTGACCCTTTTTTATTAATTGTTTTGAGCGAGTTGGTCCCTGTGCTTACGCTGACCTCCCTTAGAAACTTCAGAAACTTCAGAAACGATATTTTTTAGTCTTTGTAATTCAATTGTGTGTTAGTTTATAAGCTCGACGACTTACTCGCGTGATGCTTTACACAGTCTTGAAGCTGAAAAAAATATAGCTCAGTTTCTCTTCGTTTTACAAAGCCGGTACGTTTGGTTCGGGTTCGGTTAAAGAGACCTCGAAAGGTGGTCGTCATATATATGGTACTAGCTATACAGTAGTTGTAATTAGTGTTCAACTGTCCAGTCAGGATGTTTCTCCTTTCAGAGGCGTTCGATAACGACTTTTAGGAGCTAGGAGCTGCTGATCATCAATGGTTTTCCTTAGGCGTACAGCTCCAATAGGACTCATTTGAAGCCAGTTTTTTGAACAGGTCTTTTCCAATAAAACCCTGGACTGACAGGTTCGTTTTATGAATTCGAGGAGAAGACGGATGGTTTGAAATAGGGCCTCATCACCTACTTGTGCTATTATCCATATATTAAATAGTATCTTCTTCTGAGATATTCCTTTGCTCTGACTATTGTAGAACTCAAAGTAGGTCAAGAATTGACCTATTTTCTACAACAGAGAGAATTCGGCTCGGCAGTATAATTCAGTCGGACGGGTTCGCCGTAATTTCTTAATTATCTATATAGTCAGGAGTAATATATTAGATATAGATTTATACGAAGAGAATCGCCGTTGAAACTAGTTTAGCCCGGGCATTAATATCGTACCGTGAGTGATTCGGGATTAGCCTAAATACCCATTAGCCAGTAAACCGTTAAGCAATTTCACGACAATGGTATGAAAGCTAACAACAGGCTAGGCTCATAGAGAGTATATAAACTTCCGAGTCCCTACAAGTTATCGAGATTGCCGACAGAGGAGCTCCGCAGATCCTGCTTCAAAAGTTTATCGTGCATTATCATCCGGGCGGTAATCCAGACAAGACCCCCTGGATCTAGAAGAGGAAATTGTTTGCGATGCTATTTATCTATTTAAAACGGCTTATTTCTCTTCTTTTATATATTGTCTTGTCATTTTACTTGTGCATTCTCTTAATCCTCCTTCCCTTTACTATGAAGATAGCTAAACAAAGACTACTTAACAATATCCATAGTACCGCTCAGCGGTTCGGTTCGAAAGGAGTATGGGGTACTCATCATACAGAAACTGGTGTGTGTAGATTGGCATTATCCGACGAAGATAAAGGCGTGAGGGACTGGTTCACTCAACAGGCAAAAGATACTGGATGCTCTGTTGAAATCGATCAATTAGGCAATATATTTGCTACATATCCAGGTAAAACTAATGGACCCCCCATAGCAATCGGGTCCCATCTCGACACGCAACCAACAGGAGGCCGCTACGATGGTATACTAGGGGTCCTATCTGGTCTGGAGGTTATTCAAACATTAAAAGATAACAATCATGTTCCCAACCATCCAATTTGTGTCATTAGTTGGACAAATGAGGAAGGGGCAAGGTTTCCCATGAGCATGATGGCTTCATCAGTCTGGGCAGGAAACGTCGAGCTACAAAAAGCCTATGGATTGAAATCGGTCATTGAACCGACCGGGCTTACTGTAAAAGACGAGTTAGAGAGGATCGGATACCTTGGTACAGTTCCTGCATCTTATAAAGAGAACCCTATAGCTGCTCATTTCGAGCTCCATATAGAGCAGGGTCCTATACTTGAGAGCGAGGACAAGAAAATCGGTGTCCTAACCGGAGTCCAAGCCCTTACCTGGATCAACATCACAGTAGATGGAAGAGCACAGCATACGGGAACAACTCCTTTCAATCTGCGAAAAGACCCTCTACTAGCTGCCTCTAAAATGATGATTAAAGCAAATGAAATCGCCCGAAAACACGATGGCCTTGCATCTATTGGTATCTTAAACCTTGAGCCAGGAAGTGTTAACGTAATCCCCAATCAAGTCTCTTTTACTCTAGATATCCGTCATAAGAAGGACGCTTTATTATCGGTAATCGAGAAAGAAATCAGACACGAGTTTGCCGAAATCGCTAATCTAGGAAACGAAACTGCCACTAAAGAGCCTTTATCCGTCCGTTTTGAACGTCTATATGAATCTCCAGCAGTCCAATTCAACCAACATACTATTGATTGTGTCCGGGAAGCGGCGATAGATGTCGTAGGAAAGGACAAAATCATAGACATTGTGTCTGGAGCCGGTCATGATTCGTGTAACACGAGCAGAGTGGTACCTACTTCTATGATCTTTGTCCCTAGTAAGGACGGAATCAGTCATAACCCTAGCGAGTATACGAAACCAGAAGATATTGCCGATGGCTGTTCGGTGCTGTTGGGGGCCATTCTTCGATACGATTCGTTCTTGGCATAATCTCACGCACGCTGGGCTCGGCCCAAACACCGGTTATAAATATATATCACGCATATACCTTTAGACATCTTGTCTCGCTGTGAGTCTCCTGGCAGGATTTCCCACAATATTTAGCACCACATCGAATACAGGTAATGCTTCCCCAATAGCCACAAATACTACATATAGATCTCGAAGGATAGACAGACGGAGAGCTAGCCACGTCCAAGTATAATTTGGTCGACGTTGGATCATCGTCGAAATGATTCCGTAACGCCTTTTTCGATCCAAGGACTTTACGTGATGCTACTGTCAGGCCGATTTTTGCTGGCGCCCCTACGAGATCGACTCCTCGTTTCGGGACTTCGATTTTAATGTTCTCATTATAGTTTTCTCTTTCTAATTCAGCTAGTCGTTTGTTTATAGCTCGGAGTCTAGCGGGCGAAGCAGTCGTTTCTGCTGATGCCGCAGATACTGCTGCTGTCACGGCGGCTCTTTGTTTCCTGCCTAAAGCATTAGCCTGGCCCGCACCCGAGTAATTCCTTGAACTAGAAGAACTCTTTGATCTTTTGGTGTCGACTTCTTGAACCAAAAACATGATTGTCATGAGTATGTAAGTGAATAAACGAATGTTCATCTATAATAGATATATTATATATAAGACATCCTCATCAAAAGGCGGATAAGCACATAAGATTCCTACACATGTTTACGTAACGGCTGATGTATACTACTATACCAAATAACTAATAAATGAATGGTTCATCTGGCATTTCTTCAACCTCTATACCATCAACATGCTATTCGTTAGTCCGGGCGCTTACCGCAGATCAGACCATTGTGGCTATTGTAATGGTCATGGAACCTCGTTGTCTTTTGGGTTCCACTTGCAGGACAAATTGTCTGTCGAGGACTACCAACGGCTCATTGACCGAGGATACCGTCGGAGCGGAGAATATGTATATAAGCCAGATTTAAAACATAGCTGTTGTCCACAATATACAATTCGATTAGAAGTAGATAAGTTTGTAGTTACTAAAGAACATCGCCAGCTGATCAATCGGTTCAATAAGTATATAATGGGCAATGGAGGTGGTGGTATTACCAACGTCAAAGGAAAGAATAACCAACGATTCAATCTCGGACAATGTATTCGGCTGCCAGAGTCGTCAAATCAGTATCACGTTAGAATCGAACCAACCACATTCACGCGTGAAAAATTCCAACTATATAAGCTATATCAGATGACTATTCATAAGGATAAAGAGCACGAAGTGACAGAGGAAGGGTTCAAGCGGTTTCTATGTGCTGACCCGTTTACGAATGGAGACGACAAATATGGTGCTTTTCATCAAATGTATTATCATAAAGGGAAGCTAATAGCAATTGGGGTCTTAGATGTTTTACCGAAATGCATTTCGAGCGTTTACTTAATATGGCATCCAGACTACAATTCGTTTGGTCTAGGCAAATTGACGGCACTACGGGAAATCGCACTATGTTTGGAATATAAGCTTTCTTATTATTACATGGGCCTTTATATTCACAGTTGTCAGAAGATGAGATACAAAGGATTGTACAGTCCTAGTTATTTACTCGATCCTGATTTTGGCGAGAGTGGTGAAGATTTACAGTGGAATACCATTGAGAGGTATAAAGAGGGATTTGATTGTGAGGGAAAGTATTTTTCTTTAAAAGGGGAAAGTGGTGCTGATGGTAATAGAGAGTATGATAAACATAGTGATGATGAATACGACACCGCGGCCCGCATTATCGACGCTGAAATGCCGGGAACGCTTAGTCGAAACCAACTCAACATGCAGCTCGCAAAAACCAAGCTTGATCTTAAACGCATACCAATAATTTTGAAATCCAGATATAGGTCCACGCAAGTGAACGTGACATACGATGACTTGACTACCCAGGCGCAACCGTTTGTCATGGAAATGTTGGAAGATATGGCCTCGGCGTTGGGGATCGAATTGATGAAAAAGACATCCATAGTTATATAAACACCCGAATCGTAGATATAATATAGAAGATGCATGCGACAGCCTCTTGCGTGCCAGTGTTGGGTTCTTACAAATCGTCTCCTCCAAGCGCAGCAATGCTAACAATCTCGCCAGGCTTGAAAGGAGGCAGTCCAAGATATGGACATCCGTCACATCGAAAGGCGTCTCCGAGTGCACAACTACCACACCCGCCTACGGCTTTCCCGGGGATTGTGAAGTCAATTTCGGCCATATCATCTGATCCAAGTGTAACAACGTTCTTATCAGCCACGCCTTGAAGTCTTCGTTCCTGTTCTTCCAGCTCCTGTTCCTCGAGCTCTTTAAGACCGCAACTACAATCTTTACAAGCCTTACGGCGTTTTCTACCTGGACCGGGTTCACATTTAGCAGGCAGAGTAATAGCAGGCGGCAGAGAAGTCGACTCATCAGCCATGAGATCATTTTCGTCAATAAGTTCGTCGTCGTCGTCGTCGTCGTCATCATAATCATCGATATTCAATTTGATTATTGAGCTTGCCGGATTCGTAAAAGGATTAAGCCTTTTGAAGTGAGGAAGAGACGTGCTCGAACTTCTGATACCAGCAGTCTTTTTCTTGAGCGAGACTGTCGCAACGGAAGCTGCTACAGCGCTGCCTTCTTTCTCGGGCTTGACATATGCATTTTGTTTTTGAATAAAGCCTGCCAATAATAATGGAAGCGAAGCTTGCGGTGAGCTATCAATTTGGCCAGTCAATGTACCACCACTGGCAACACAGTCAAATAATAAATCAGCGGTATTCTGGTCAACGGCAACCGATTTATCAATAGCGTCTGATATGTGAACATGAGAATAGAAATTCGAATTGAGCTTGATTGCTTCAGCAGTGATTCTTTCTAACAGCTGATGATGGAAAATCTTTGATTCCGAAGATAGATCATTGATCTGATTTTGGACCTGGTCAGGAGATTTGACAATATTTGAAGAAAGCACCAGCAGAGTGGCAGACGTTTTGACTTGGTCAGCTGTCATTGTGAAGAGGCAAACTGGGTTTCTTGTGAAAAGTGAGGTATAAAATAATGACCGACAATGTCTAGGTGAAGGTAGAACACGCAATATTTAAACGACACTTATAATATCAATAACAATGGTAATATCCTTCTTTTATCTGGTTCGCTTGAAGTGTTTTAATCGATTCCCACAATAAATAAAATACAACCTGACTAATATGAAGAATTTATAGGTCAGAGAATCACAAACGGGTGGAAAATAAAACCAATTTATCACAAACGCAAATCTAATAATAAGCCAGTTTCAGACTATTTTTCCATCCAACAATTACTCGTCTTAGTAATAAGAAATGGAAAGAAAAAAATCGCTGCACGCCAGAAAATAACGCCGTGCATAATCGCTGACTACCAGCAGCGGGCCGATATCGCTCATATGGAACAGGTTATTAGCAATACCGATGAGCTGGATATGGGGGGGTACGGGAATTTGTGTACAAATAGGAGAGTGGATTCTAGACAGCGTGATGGAAGGTATAAGGGTCCTATCTTGTAGGACGTCGGCTACGTTGCCGAAACTGAGCCTGAGGAGTCACAGCGCTTGGACATCCGACAGTTACGGGCAGGTTAGTCACAAAGGCATTCGCATACACAGTCAGTCAGTCACAAAGCATTGAATCAAGTGTCTACTTTGTTTTACCTCTTATACTGCTGTATATATCGGCTTATTTGTTTGTTAATCATGAGAATGTGGCTGGGCCCGTCGATAAGTGCATGTAAAGATGCCTAGAGCTCCCAGGTAAGATATATAGATATATAGAGAAACAGAACAGACAATTCAACACATCAACACATAGTATATATATGCCCCTCGATCCTAGAGTAAAAACTATATCAGAAATCCAATTCTTTACTTGACGGTCGCTATTCCAGCTACTAACTACCGACCGCGGTTCCTTGCCCTTATCTGATCTTATCTTATCAGATCGCTATATTTATCGCTAAAAAAACATTTGTAGATCGTTTATATTGTAACCATTCTATAAGAATTATATAGTAAAAGGTGTTTGAAACGGCCCAATGGACTTTTACGGTAAAAAGCCCATCTTTGGCTGTCATCCGCATTACATCCATCCCATACAAAAAACTTCAAGTAGCGTACCAACGTATTACTAAGACTGCGAGTGTCCTGCCAAAACTACCAAATCAGCGGTACATAGACAAATAATAATAATACTAATAGTAATAAACGACGACAGAATAATATACTCAAAAATCCACCATTTACGATCAAATCGCCTTTTCAAAGTCACTATTGCAAGCTTATCGACATGTTTAGTACTACTTCCCACGAGGTCTCAGAAGCTAGTATTAATCCCCCCATGCGGCGTATTTGTAGCCAAAACTGCTCATATCGACTGCCTGTGCTGAACCGTACCGTACCTTACATAATCGGATAACTTGACATAAATATCGGATCTGTGGAGTTCGGCTCTTTAAAAGAAAAACTTAGCATCCTCACTATCACATCTTACCTCTCAAAATGGCTGACCACGAATATCATTTCAAAGTTTCAATGTCTTGTTCAGGTGAGTTGACGAGCGGATTGGCCAGAGACAACTGGCGTAAATGACCCAATGACTAACAGACAGGCTGCTCCAATGCTGTCAACCGAGTGCTTACAAGATTGGACGGAGTCAAGAATGTCGATATTTCACTTGAAGAGCAATCGGTTAAAGTGAAGACGGCTGATAGTCTCAACTATGACACTGTATTGGCGACCATCAAGAAGACGGGTAAGCCAGTCATTGAAGGAAAAGTAGCTTCTTAAACATTCGAAAATGCCCACCAACCCGGTCGTCAATTCGTAACCAGTAATTTATAATTTATAATTTATAATTCATAAATGAATAATACACATAAGTAGAATAGATAGGCTCTGCTACTGCTAATTCGTTCCGAGATCAATCTTCCAAACCCAATCGTTGATGTTGCTTTCCATGTTTTCTTCGATTTTGTCTCCTTGACCAGCAGCTACACGGAGTACAAGATCGTTAAGCTCGGTGCGGCCGAGAATGTCAACATGCTCCGCAGTTTTCGAACCGCCGCGAATATCAAACTTGTCCGGCTGGTGAAGCATTTCAACAACTGTGACTTTACTACCGCCTGGATTGAATTTGGAATTGGCTTCTTTCCAACGATGGCACATGGAATGGGTGACGAGAGAAACAGTGCCATCTCCTTGGCCCATCACCACTGCCCGTTTATCGTTTTGAACTATGGAAATATTAAGATTGGCGGCTACCTTGTCGACTTCTTCTTGATAATAGTATGACCTTTCAGTAGGAATGCCGACCCCGTAGAAACAGTAGATGCGCATATTCGGGGCGTTTGGAAGCGCCACTTCAAGAGGATTGATCCATTTAGAAGGGTCTTTGTTGTTTTTCTCTACTTCAGCGCGGGTTTTAGCGACCCCGTGAGAATAATGGCTCTTGACGCGATTCGCAAACCAATCAGGAGCCTGGGAAAACAAGTATTCGATGGAATCATCAATAGTGAGATTACGAGATGATAGCTCGGAAAGAGGGTTTTTGAACCGAATGAAGCTTCCATACGAAACAAGGTCTTCTTCATTGGCACTCTTATCCTTAATGCTAGTGATGTTGATATCAAGACCTTCGCCAGGAGGCGCCGAATCATCTGGCGCAAACTCAAGACTGCCCCAAATACTATCTCCTCCTTTGGGAAGCATACTGGCAATACCGCCAAAAGTTCTTAACATGTCAGCTCGTTCGCGGCGCGAAAAGAACTTTTCTAGACCGTACACTGCTAGGGCGTTTAGTTGAACGGTATCTTTCATTTCTCCACTTAACAGAGCAACCACTGCTTTGGGAGTTCCCAAAACCGAGCCGGAAATATCCACAAATGCTTGAATGTGGTCGTCGACCCAATTGGGGCCTCCGTTTCCGTATCCTTCTGCTTCGACCCATTTAAGGAAATATAAAATGATTTGAGAGCCCATTGAATGCCCCGTAATCACCGTCTTCTCGCCCGTGACGCTGAAACTATCTTCAATTGTGGCTTTCAGCTTGGAAAAGTATCTGTCGCGTCGTTCTAAATCAGGGTACGACAATCTCCAATCGTACGAAGCAACCGTCATGGTATTAACATCGTACCCTAGAGCGGCCAGGTTCTCCAAGATCTTATTCCATATCCAATACCCAGCGACAAAGAAATCGGCTGCTTCCATGCCTTGAGCGGCTCTCAGTTTAAAATGAGGCGGGTCCAGTCCAGTTTCCGGGTCCAACATAACATGCTTGAGCCAACAGTTGGTGTCAAGTAACATGGATCTTAACATATGCCAACTACCCCATAGCCGCTTTCTAAAGTAGGGCTGACTAGGACACTCTTCGGAGCCTTCCAGGCCCCAGCTCTCCAAGCCAGTAGAAATCACTCCTGGAATTAGCACTACAGGGTGCTTATTCTTCAGTCCGTCTTTTTTCAACTGGTTGCCAACCGCAAATGACTCAGACAGCGCGATATGATGGTCTTTTTCAATATTAGATGCCTCTCGTAGAACACTAGCAGGTAACATATCCTTAAAGTCGGAGACCAGCTGGTCCAGCGACAAATCCGGTAGAAGGTCCATTGACACCAGTTCCTGTGATTGAGCCATATATCCAGCTATACAAATCCCTAGCAGTGTTCCTAGAACGAACACAAACCGCTTTGACTGGGTCAGAGCCCATTGCTTTGCAGACTCAGGCATTTTGTATCCTGAACCATCGCCACTATGATGACTATGATGGCGTTTACGATGATGGCGGTATTTATGGGCCGTGACTCCGTCGCCGGTGTCATCAGCATTCGAGTCTTCTCCGTCGTTCTCATCCGCAGAGGTGGATCTTGCAAAGTTGCTGCTGCTCGTCACCCCTGTCTCATCATCGGTCTCCTTAACCGCCTTGACGACGTCGGCGGGCTCGCATTCGCCTTCTTCCTGTGAAGAGCTATCATTCTTAGCTTTTGAGCGATGTCTAACCGCCATACTTGTAGAGATTAAGTTGTATCACCGTCTAAGTAATCAATTCGTCTCTTCCGTCGTCAGATGTGGCTATCATCTAATCATTGTTTGCATATATAGATATAGCCTGCATCTCATCTCCAGGTCACTTTTCACGATTCGCACCGCACAGCCGCGTGTATCAGAACGCATGTTTCTGGTCTGGCGCTGGACGTAGAGCAAGATCCATGGAGTCAGTCATTGACCGAGAGCGAGTGTGAGTGTCTAGTGCTGAAAGATTTAGAAACAATCCGAATGAACTGCTGCTGTCGTTGAAATTTTCTTCTCCAACACCTCTGCGAAGCAGAGCTACAGGTCTGGGCAGAGCCCAGCCGCCAGAGGCATATACCCCCCCCCACCACAGTCAGTTGGCACGGCTGACTGGTAGGTGGAAGAACTGGAACACTCAAAAGCTGTTCGTTCACATGCTAATCGAAGTTTGTCAGGTTCACATGCAAATTTAACAAACTCGAGCTAAGAAAAACGACCAGCCCCGATAGCGGTTGTTGTGAGATATTTAGTTGCCGATAGACCGATCGCATCGCCATTGCCATTGCCATCGCCATCGCTGTCGCTAGTGGGATTGGAATCCGGGGCATCTGCATGATAAAGGGAGTGTAGATAAATACACGACAAAGAGCCCTGGCGGAGTGGTGTTCATAATTGATATTATAAAAAATGCACTCTAATGAAAGTTTTGACGACGAGTTACAGTTTCCGACTGACTTTGACGCAGCGTTTTCGTTTTTTTCGACGGACCTGGTGCAGCTGAGCGATATAGAAGGAGATGGAGACGAAAATACCGATCGAGATGACGGTGAAGATGGGGGCCTGCGTACCGCTTCGGGTCACTATATCGGCAATGCTGGTGCTGAACGCGATATAGTGCCGGGCTCGCCGGCAACAAGAAAGAAACATACAAAGGCAGCCGGTCAGCCATTGTTGAATGAACAAGAGTCTTCTGCGTTTGCCACGTTTCTAGAAAATATGCTGGAAGACCCCAACTTTCTGTTTGATCCAAAATTGAACGAGGGACTACCCCAGCCGCAATGGAACGAGTTCCAAATGGAAGATGAACAGTCTGGAGGAGGAGTAGGAGGAGGTGCTGAGACCTTGGCGGAGCTGTCTGGTGAGAAGGAAGAACCACAGATTAAAACTGAATTATTTGATAGACATCAATCTGCTATAGATATTCAGCCTTATAATTTCTCTCTCGGAGAGCCTGAATCTGAAAAGGCGATAGTAAGAAGCGGTCATAATGGTAGGACTATTATTACTAAGTCGTCGTCGTCTGTTTCTACCGCCTCGTCTACGACCACCACCTCCTCTTCTTCTTCTTCTTCTTCTTCTTCTACTACTACTACTACGACTCTCCCCACCACTGTCTCCCGTAATCACATTCCACCCCAATATGACCACACCAAAGGCGAACGTAACGACCTGTCTTTATCTCCCTTGCGAGCACATGCAACGGCATACCCTAAGTCTGCCAATCATTCATTACCTCCGTCACATCCTCACCCATTCTCGCATTCAGCTCAATTACCGCCTTTAGACCCTCTACAACACCATCTTCCACAATTAAACCTACCAGAGACAATACAACTGCGACCGCCCGTGCTGCCTCCTCCGCCACTACCATCTACGCCCTCTTTTAGTATCCGGACTGCTCTGCTTCATGACCCTCAGCTGCAACAGGAGCTGCAATATCCCAAACAAGAAATCGACGTAATTGTCCAACCGTCTGTACCTCGTAACTTCATACCTCGTCCTCGTTCCCCTCTTCACTTTCAAAAGCTAACAGTACCTATACCATCCGACCATACAATTAACACCAAAAGTGTCTCATCTGAATCTCCATCTCAGAGTCATTTGGACGAATCCAAGCCAAGAAAGAAACGTAGAGAACAGTTGACCGACGATCAGAAAAGACGGAACCATATGTCTAGTGAGCGTAAAAGACGAGACCTTATAAAACAACATTTCGATGAGCTCGACACTCTTGTGCCGGCACTTTCAGAGTCGACTCCTCTCAAAGCAGGCAATAGTAAATCATATGTCCTTAGGGCTGTATATGACCATATGAGTTATTTAGTCAAGCAGAACAGCAGTATTCGTGCACTGTTAGCTGCTAAAGGGATCAGCTGTTCCGGTATAGCTGATTCTACGAGACTGGCATGAAATATTTATGTTTTCGACTCTTCTCAAAGCAGGCAACAATATTCATGTTATGACCTTATATGAGTTATCTAGTCGAGCAGAACAGCAGTATTCGTGCCCTGTTGGCTGCCAAGAGGATCTGCTGTGCCGGTATAGCAGATTCTACGAGACTGGCCTGAAATATTTATGTTTTCGACTCTTCTCAAAGCAGGCAACAGTATTCATGTTATGACCTTACATGAGTTATCTAGTCAAGCAGAACAGCAGTATTCGTGCCCTGTTGGCTGCCAAGCGGATCTGCTGTGCCGGTATAGCTGATTCTACGAGACTGGCATGAAATATTTATGTTTTCGACTCTTCTCAAAGCAGGCAACAGTATTCATGTTATGACCATATATGAGTTATCTAGTCAAGCAGAACAGCAGTATTCGTGCACTGTTGGCTGCCAAGCGGATCTGCTGTGCCGGTATGGCTGATTCTACAAGACTGGCATGAAATATTTATTTAATTATTTATTATTCAATCGATTGCATTTTTCTACATCTGCTGCGTATAGCGTCGGTGTAAGTTTGGTCTGCATATGAGAAAAGATAAGATAAGATGTGATAATTAGACCCTTACTTATGTACTGCTGCAATTACTATCTCCAACGTCCGCCAATGGCTGGTATAGCATATATCTCTGAGGCAGTTTGAAGAGCCATATCATTCTCGTGACACAATTGACTGGCTAGCCGGTAGACGAAACATACTCAACCTTCAGGTTTTCCTTTCCGTCTAATCAAAAACTCTTACTATCTGTACTACACCAATTCTATATACTTCATATGTTGGCCTACTATTTTCTCTTCCTACTAATATTGCTTTCTGACTCTTCTGCCTATCCCGCCAACCGATTCGCCTATCCCTTGTGTACCATACTCTGTACTTTCCTGCCGGCTATTTTTTTTTCCATGCCTCGACCTACCTGTCTCTGGTCTATTCCTTATTAGCTTTTTATGCCCAAGAAGTGTAGCCCGTCCAGCCTTTCCTCCCTCCCTCTCCTTTCTACCTCTCCCCTTAAATTGCCCACTCTTTACCGCCTAACATTGTTTCCAGCCAGCCTCTGTCTCATGGCTCCCATTTACCCTCCCAAAGTCACGTGCCTCTCCTCGCCTACTGGTGGTACTCTAATGCTGCCATTTCTGCCTGACCTCATCTCAATCTATGTACCTTACCGCTCTATAAACCTCTACTCTCTGCCACACACAACGCATTCCCTGATCTCTAGACACGCTCATCTGATTCTCGACGAGACTCGACGACGTTCCAGACATCATCCAACATCAAATAAACAACAGCGCCCCGCCGTGTTTGAGTGCCTGAAGACGCGCACAAGCTTGACTAAACATCTAACTGGGCGTCGTAGCGATAAATTGTAACCCAGCGGAAGTAGGCATTGGTATGGAAACCTTGCTCAACAGGATAACCATCGCGAGGATTTAGATAGGCACGAGATTTGTAAGTGAAGAAGGAGGTTTTGTTTTGAAAGGAGTGGAATTGCTCGGTGCTGAATGTGGTTGGTAGACAGAACAAGGGCTAATGAGCTATTGGGGTGGTGTTGATTCGAAGGACGAAGACCTAAATCTCATGTAACTAAATCTACGAAATCCACACCCTTCGATTCTCTGCCGACGAGCTGCTGCTACAGCACGACCAGAGCCTTGAATTCGTACACTTCGAATTAAAAACCTAACATTCCAGCTCTTATAACGTAGCGGAGAGGACAGAAAAGTTGCTCATTATACGACATTATCAACTCCCAACAACCGCTCACATCACATAGAAAGATAACATTGCAAATATACGAAACTGGTGCGTTGTCACGATCAAACACATCGTAGCAGTCATCATACCTCGTTGAAACAAACTCCATTCAAAATGGACTACTCTATGTTGGATAACGATGGGAATAGAAGGGGCTTACCTCAATCATATCAATATCAAACAGGACAGTCAATGACACAACCTTCACATCAGCAACAGCACCACCAACAGCCGCCTACGCTTCACGGACATTTGAGCCCTACAAGTACCGACGAGAGGAATGCCAGTTATCACTATGGCGGTGCTAGTGCTGATGACATGACAGCTGGGCCTGGGTATCAGAGTCAAATGGATGTCGCTATGTCTGGTGGTGGTATTACTGGAAACATCGTCCCAGGAATAGGTCCCAGTATGAGTAATGGCATGACGAATCAGTTGTCCTCAATGCTACCTACTTCTTCTTCTTCTTCTAGTCGAAACCCATCATTATCAGGCCCGAGCTCGTCTTATTTGACTATTCCTGAAGAGCAGCCCAATCTTGATTCCAGTGGAATGCCATCCGGTCTCGCTTCTTCACATATGATACAGCAGGCGGACAAGGCACAAGCACAAGCACAAGCCCAAGCCCAAGCCCAAGCCCAAGCCCAAGCACAAGCACAAGCACAAGCACAAGCACAAGCACAAGCACAAGCACAAGCACAAGCACAAGCACAAGCCCAAGCCCAAGCTCAATCACAATCACAAATACTGTCGCATTCACAATCTCATATCCCTCAAGTACAGCATCATCAGAGATCCTTATCGAGTGGCGTAACATTATCAACATCAAGCTTGATGGGTTCTCCACAATCAAAGAGAAATTCCAATCCGGCTATAATGCAGAGTATGCAACCGCAACAGCAACAGCAAAATCCTTACTACTCTAATAGGATCCATTACAGTCCGAGACTGTCAGTAGGAGCTACCGGACATGTGCCATCAGGCTCAACAAGCGGGTACGATCCAGCTGCTATGATATCAAGCGTTGGTCCTGATCCATCCACCAATATCGGCACTCCAAAATCACCAAATGTTCATTCTCATACAAGCTATAATCAGTATACTTCGCCAATTAATATTGGAACTCCCTCTACGCCGAGAATGTCTGGCTCTCATAATCCATGGGTGTCTCCTATGGGCACTCCCGTCGGAGGTACTCCAATAACAACTGCAACAAGAGGTTCTCCAACGCGATTATCGAATAATTTCATGGGCGGGATGCCTTCCAACCCCAGTAACGCCAACGCCATTTACACATCTGACTCGGCCTTCCCGCCTCCCCATAACTCACCAAGGAGATCGCCAGTTCGAGGAAATGTCAATACTGCATTACGACCTCATATCCCTCCTCAAGGTGCTCCGTCGCCTGGCTCGCCAATGCATATTTCAATCCCCCCTGCACAGTATCCACAATTATCCGCTGCTCTGACATCCCCGCAACAGCTTGCATCTTTTCCGCCTATTAACGCTTTATCACCACCACCTCAACAACAGCAACAGCTTTCTCAACAACAAACAATTGCACCTCCTCCATTACCTGTCGTACCCGTGGCGCCAGTCTTTAAACTTATTAGAAGCAAATCCGAACTTACGCCTATAACACACGCGCAACCCAAATACAGACGTGCCAATCCAGAAGGAGGGTTTATAAGTCCGTTGAATGCATTGACTACGAATCTGGCGTCTACTTATCACTTTTGTAATCCTGAATTCAACTACCAATCGTCCAAGAACCCAAGGCGGGTATTAACCAAGCCAAGCGAAGGCAAGCTGAACAATGGCTATGACAATTCCGAGAGCGACTACATTCTTTATGTAAATGATATTCTTGGAGTAGAAGAGCAGAGACGGTAAGTAAAAGCAGAATGGATCAGATATTGGTAAATTATAGGTCTAGAAGAAAACGAACTAACATCACTCACAGATATCTAGTTCTCGACATTCTCGGACAAGGTACTTTTGGACAGGTCGTTAAATGCCAAAATATGTATAACAAGGAAATCGTGGCAGTCAAAGTGATTAAAAACAAACCAGCATATCTGAATCAGAGTATGATGGAAGTATCTATACTTGAACATTTGAATACCTACGTCGATAAAAATGATGAACATAATCTACTGAGATTGAAGGATCGATTCTTACATAAGGAGCATTTATGTCTCGTATTTGAGTTGCTTAGCAGTAATCTATATGAGCTCATTAGACAGAATCAGTTCCACGGACTGAGTACGAACTTGGTACGAGTTTTCTCGCAACAATTGTTAGATTCAATGACTGTTTTGAAAGAGTCTCGGCTTATTCATTGTGATTTGAAACCGGAAAATATCTTACTCAAGAGTCTTGATTCTCCAGTAATCAAGGTCATTGATTTTGGTTCTGCTTGTCACGAGAGGCAGACTGTCTATACTTATATTCAGTCGAGGTTTTATAGATCGCCAGAGGTCATTTTAGGATTACCGTATACTACATCTATTGATATGTGGTCACTAGGTTGTATTGTAGCGGAATTGTTCTTAGGACTGCCTATATTCCCCGGTACCTCTGAGTATAATCAATTGTGTCGAATTACCGAGACTCTTGGTAATCCGCCGAATTGGATGATCGAAATGGGTAAAAACTCTGGTCAGTTTATGGAAAAGTACATTGACGAGTTTGGTCGTAAACAATATAGATTGAAATCGCGAGAAAAGTATGCACGAGAGTTCCATTGTGACGAGCAGCCTAGTAAGCGGTACTTTCCTTCTACAAATCTACGAGAAATCATTAAAGATTATCGACTACCAAGGCAGAGTATGACCAAGGAAGAGATTGACCGAGAAATGCAAAATAGACTGGCATTTGTTGATTTTGTTCAAGGATTACTGAACTTGAATCCATTTGAGAGATGGACTCCTCAACAAGCAGCCATGCATCCGTTCATAACAGATAGTAAATTTGTTGGACCGTTTGTTCCTAGTGCTGTAGTTAAAGGACCTACCCCGGTGACGACTCCACCTCCGCTACCGCAGGGCCCATCACAAGTGCATCAAAAGCACCAACAACAACAACAACAACAGCAGCAGCAGCAAACATCTCTACAAGCTCTACCAGCAGCTGCTCGGATCTCCAAATTACAACAAGAAGCTAATACGAGCCATCCAATATTGGCTGGATCTGGTGGTTATTACAATAATAACATTGGCAGCAGTGGAGATATATCTGTCTCTGGCGCTGGTTCCAGTGCTGTTGCTGGAAGTGGTTCTCATCAAAACATGATGCAACAGCAGCAGCAGCAGCAACAACAACAGCAGCAGCAACAACAACAACAACAACAACAACAGCAACAACAACAGCAACAGGCTCAGCAGCAACAGGCTCAGCAGCAACAGGCTCAACAGCAACAAGCCCAACAACAAGCCCAACAACAACAAAGATATCACCCGGGAATACCAACCGCCTCACAGCACAACACTCACTATCACCCCCCAAATAACCAAACGTCTATGAGAAGACAACGGGCTACCACCATAGGACAACTTGACGCTATACCTGGAGCTATTCAACGGGCTACGGCGCAGATGAATCCAAGTAACCTCATTCGAGCTCAGCCGAGTCCGGCATATATTCCACCGCCAGATATTTATGGTGTGCACGGTGTAGCGTCTGGACTCGGATCGAACGTTGTTACTAGTAGTAATATGCCTGGTCACATGAACCCCGAGGCCAATGGCAACTCAAGAGATGGTCAAAACGAGTATCATGGACAAAATATTGGTAGCCAGGGGCATTCATCGTCTAATCAGTATGAAGTAGTGAGAAATCTGGAAGACGGGGTATCCTATATGAGCTAATAGGTTTTCATATATATTTGCATGCTAAATTATATCATATATATTTATATGTGTCCATTGTTGTGTTTCTACACCTGGCAGAATGCCAAGCTACCGCATTCGAGTGAAGGCCATTTTTGGTCCTTGAGCATTTTTTGTTACCCCGTTAAAGTGTTATATATCTCACTATACGCCAGACCCAACTTAAGCACATGCAAGTTCGTGAACCTCTCTTCTACTCTTATCATCTCCAACCCAATAGCAATCATGGGCCCTGAGTCGACGAGTTCAAGTAAAAAGCTCCTATATACCGCTATAGCTCGTGACAAGAAAATCATCTCTGAATATGAAGTGGTTCCGAATACCGCAAAGACGCTGGCGCTGGTCATTTTAGAAGACATCTCGCCTGAAGATGATAAGAAAATGAGTTTTGTTCATGAAAGCCTAGCTGTACACTATATTACGAAATCTACTGGACTGACGTATATTGTGGTGGCCGATGGCTCGATCAATCGCAGAGTCCCGTTTCTGTTTCTGCTGAACTTGGAAGAATCTTTTGAGACCGCCGAGCAAACCGCTCCAAATACAGACTTTCTCCCTAGTCTACGTAAATTGACAGACAGTGCGGAAAGAGGCGATAATAATAGTATTGGCATGGCCAATGCCGAGCTTGATCAGGTGAAGAGTATCATGATTGAGAATGTTGAGCGGGTTCTTGAACGTGGAGACCGAATAAACCTTTTGGTTAGCAAGACCGACCGAATGAACTCGAACGCAGTGGCATTCCGTAAACGATCTGCTGGTTTGCAACGTAAGATGTGGTGGCAGAATGTCAAATACTCGGTTTTATTTGCCGGGTTGGCGGTGATTATTATTTATTTACTTGCTGGACTGGTGTGTGGGTTTCCTGGCTATAGTTTATGTTTTGTATCTTGATTGTACAGTATCTGTTTATTAAGTAAAGTTCGGTCTATAAGCTTGGTTAGATGGGTTGGCAGGGCTTTGAATTGGCCAGCAGGGTTGCAGAGATGGGTTGATCTTTGTCAGGCAGCGAAGATTGACAGTGGCTTGTTATCTCTTATCCGTAAGTTTCTATCTCTGGACCCTGTCGCTTCTGTGCCAGTTTGAAACATCATCGCTTGTGGACCCTGCATTCAAATCCTGCGTTTGTATCACGTGATGCCGAGCTCCCGCTCTCGTTCCTTCCCTTCTTCTCTCTTTATCCGACTCTACCTACAAATCTTTTGAAGCTCATACAAAATCATTTAAACAATTAAAAAAAAAAACACACATGCAATACACAAAAGCAAAATATACAGACTAGTGATACTATTCGTCATCCTCATCCTCATCGTCGTCATCTTCAAAATTATCAGACCCGTCTTCGTCATCCTCCATGACATCTTCATCCTCCATGGAATCGTCTGCCGATTCGTACCAGAAATCATCGTCAACGACGTCATCACGAGGCTCTGATGGTTTGGGTGCAACATATGCTTCCGACTCTAATAATGGCATTTTGAAATCCTTGGGGATATTCTGCTTGGACGCTGCTACGTCTTGGGCGACTCGCTTATTGTATGCCTCTCGGTCCTTTCGCCATGCTACGGCTGCATCGACATTAGCAGGGGATCCGATATTAGGATCTGATAGTAGAGAAACAATCGAGATAAGAACTGTCTCGACCGATTGGGCGGGGCTCCAAGTCTCTCCGTCGAGTTCGTCGGTGGTGGCATCTCCTGACTTGTGTAGAATCGAAATACATATAAGGCCATCTTTATAAACGTTTGGGTGATAAATAGGGGGGTTAAAGCGGAACCTTGGTGGAGAAAATGGGTAGTCTTTAGGGAACATTAACTGAGCCTGCAGATGGTGTTAGAGGTGGGAAATATATAAAAAAAAACCCCTTTTTTTTAAAGAACAACCATCCTATGTTTTATACTCACTTTAAAGTAACCTCCATGATACGGAGAGTCTTCACTTAGTACCATGACACCTACATTCCAGTGATAGATATCCTCATCGTCCAACTAACCGCCCTTGTTAGTATTGTCTGCTTACTAGTCTTATCACACAACACATGAATTTTTCACGCAAAAAATACTTACTGTAATATGAAAAGACGGAATGGCCTTCTTTGGGTCGGTGAGCTCTCTGAACTGCTTCATAAGCAACGATGCACTGGCAGGATTCGATCCATTCATTTCTCGTTTAGAATCCGGCGGGGCCTTGGCAATAATATCAAGTCAACTTCCAAACTTTGACGGTTGGTTTTTTATTTTCTATTTGTTTCCCTGTTTGTTTGCTTCCACCGCTATCTCTTGGTGAAGATAGTTCACTAGTCAGAGATGTTATTTTAGTAGACCTTGTTTAGTAATTTTCCGTTGAGAGAATTATAACTGAAAACAGACCTTTGCTTTTAAACTGTAAATGTGCCAACTCGTAACCTGTCACGTTTCGATTCACTTTTTTTTTTTAATCTGGCTTATTTTTCTCGAAGTTCGAAGTTTGTTGGTTCTAAGGTTATTTGGAAAGAAAGGAAAAATATCTTGTCTCCCACTGACTCCTTATTGATCTAGGCTGCCTATGTGTGTCTTGGCTGCTAGTCCCTTCTGTAGTAACTTAGTTGACTGCCCATTCCTACTGTCCAGCCGCTGGCGCGCGCATAATCATATCTCCCATTGAAGGCGAGCCATCGTTATATTATTTATTGTATGATGGGAATGAACGGCTTACTTGAGCTGGCGTGAGGAATGGCAGACTGGATGAGAGATTACCGGAGAGGTAAATGATGGCAGCCGCCTTGCGGTTTTACAGTGGTAGTAGTAGAATAGAGGGAGTAGTATAAAGGTAGTATAAAGGTAGTATAAAGGTAGCAGTAGTAGTAATAGTTGTAGTAGTAGTAGTAGTAGTAGTAGTAGTAGTAGTAGTAGTAGTAGTAGTAGTAGTAGTAGTAGTGTAAAGGGAGTAGAGTAAAGGTAGTAGTATAAAGGTAGCAGTACAAAGGTAGCAGTACAAAGGTAGCAGTACAAAGGTAGCAGTACAAAGGTAGCAGTACAAAGGTAGCAGTACAAAGGTAGCAGTACAAAGGTAGCAGTACAAAGGTAGCAGTACAAAGGTAGCAGTACAAAGGTAGCAGTACAACCATAGTCATTGTCATGTCAAGCTCAATCGCTATCTGATAGACTCTCGCTTACATTCTCGCTTTTAACTTTACTTGCGCTTGATTAAGGGTGAGACAAAGCTGATAATCTACATGTCGGCCTGGAGCTGTCAGTTTGATTATGATTATGCTGTATTTTATTTCTCTCTATATACCCACAGGCGTACCGCCATTAATTTGAGTGTATAACTCATTACTACCTTTATACTACTACTACGTTTCTCCCAACCATGCTAAACACGCCCGTCGTCTCTCCAACCCGGCTATTGAAAGAATCGCTCACGGCCAACCCGCGACTCGGGGGAACTAGCCCTATGCCGAGGCAGGCGGCGATCTCTGATAGCCTGTGCTGCCAATTTGCTTGCCCCAGGTTTTGCCTTGGGACGTGACTGCCGATGCGCCAGAGAGTGGAGAATATGTGCCCTTCTGGTGTGACAGCAGTTAAAACGTTACGTGGGGTTGATTTGGCAGCTTGGGCTGACGGTAGCATTCACAATTTCACGACTGACGAAAGCAAAAAAAAAATAAAAATAAAAAGATAAAAGAAACCTTTACGCTTTCTAGTCACCTCGCAAACACATAGACCCGATCTCCGAACGATCCGAAATCTCCACCTTAACTTTCACTCTCACCTTCTCCTTCATCCTCACGTTCACCGTCTCCTCTCATCCAATGTCAGAACAACCAAAAAAACGGATCCAACCAAGCGATATCCCGCCTCTGGCAAATGCGTTTTCGGGCGCCCTTGGCGGAGCAGTGGCTAATTTGGCAGTGTTTCCTCTGGATCTCGTAACGACCCGTCTCCAAGTCCAGACCAAGCTGGACGTTGATGAGAAATACACTGGACTCTCGGACGCATTGAAGAAGATCTATAAAAGCGATGGAATCGCTGGCTTTTATGATGGCGCCGTCAGTGACACCATTGCGACCACTGCTCAGGCTTTTCTATACTTTTTCGCTTATGACGCTTTAAGATCAAGAAGAGTGGCCCAGCTTGCTCGTAATAGGGGCGGTAAAGTCCCTTCTACGCTCGGGGTCGGTGAAGAACTGGCTATTGGATCGGTAGCAGGCATCTTTACCAAGTTCTTTATTTCCCCTCTGAACAATATCGTTACCAGGCAACAGACGGCTGCTCTATTAAAGAAACAGCAAGACTCGGAAAAAGGAAAAGAACCAGTCAATCAAAATTCTGCCGCTACTACGAGTAAATATATTCACCATCATGATTCGGCCGTACAAGTAGTAAAGTCAATCTACAAGGAACGAGGACTTTTTGGCTTCTGGTCCGGTTATAAAGCAACCGTTCTTCTATCTATTAACCCTTCATTAACGTACTATTTCTTCCAGCTGTTTACTGCTCTTATGGTTCCTAAACGCCGTCGCAACAACCCCACCAGCACCGAGATCTTTTTCTTGGCCGCGTTTGCAAAGACCATTGCGACCTTGATCACGTATCCCGTGATTCTTGCTAAAACGAGAATCCAGATTGTCAAGGCCGCTAAATCTGCTGGCTCTGTTTTCAACCAGATCCTATATACTCTTCAAACCGAAGGAGTTCGAGGTCTGTATATGGGATCCCGAACTCAAATCCTTAAAGGATTCTTCAGTCAAGGAATCACCATGATGACCAAGGACCAGATTGCTCGTCTTATCATTTATAGTTATTTTGTCAGCAAGAAGCATCTTTTTTAGAAATATTATAGATGGTGTAGTATGTTTTTATTTTAACTGTGATTACAAGTATCGTAGTCGTGTGACTCTAGCACTCGCCAGTTCTACTATAGCCAAGCGATTATAATTATCACAACTGTCTTCTAGGCGGAACACGATGCGCTATCTAGAACACACGCGGCTGCATCAAACAAACGCGACCTCGATGCGGATAGATTGGTGAACCTTAAAAATAGTTTCCCCTGAAAACAAACTTTAGTTCTCCTACCCGTATCAACAATGATCAGTTCGGAAGTGGCTATCTCTTGGATAGCTGGAGCTTTCCTAACAATATCCCCTCTCACTTCATACCTTGATACCGTCTTAAATATCCACCGGACCCAGTCATCAGCAGGCTTTTCGCTAGACGTCTGTGGCATTATGCTCATTTCGAGCTCTCTTAAAATATTCTTTTATTTCGGAAGACCTTATGAGTTCTCCCTATATCTACAAAGTTGGATTATGATATTTATACAAGTTGTTTTACTAAAGTTTGCATTGGACCATAGACCCCGTCAGTGGGCTGCTGGGCCGCTAGATCGCGACCCGTCTAGTCCGGCATCAAATGTAGTAGTGAGACCATGGTCTTTCTGGCTATGGGATGACTCAAAAAAGTACTGGATATTTTTAATTCGTTTCATTGCTCTGCTGTCTGTTCTTCAACTTTTGCTAGGGAGAGTTTCATTCTATGTCGAATCAATCGGTCTTATCGGACTATTGATAGAGGCCATTCTGCCATTACCACAGATTCTCACCAATTCATCTCGAGGGTCTGTAGAAGGGTTCCGGCCCTCTCTACTAATCTCCTGGTTAGGAGGTGATATCTCCAAGTTGTGTTTTTTTGCCTTTTCATGGGCAAAAGGGTCTTCCAGTGTGGCTCCTCAATTCCTAATATGTGCCTGTGTCCAGGCATCATTCGATGCATTCATTGGCCTTCAGTATTATATGTACTCTACTGGCAAATGGACTGCTTCAAAGCAGCAAGAAGTGGTTGCTTCGCGTCAACGTGCCAATAGTCTCAAACAAGTCCATGCCAGGCCGTAATTATAGTTGGCTGAGTCTGGGCAGCCGGTCCATCTCGTAATATAGAGAGATATACAATTAACTTATTTGCATAATAAAAAATAATAAAAAAACTAACAAAAGCAAAGTCGTAAAAAAATAATTAAAAGAACTGGACTGTTTTAAGAAACAACCGAAGGCGGTACAGGCAGTTCTTCTTTAGTCATTGAATCTCCTTCTTCGAATTCATCATCCGAAGCCGCCTCTTCTTCGCCTGTGGTAGTGGTGACGCGATTGACTCCGTTGGTGTTCTTTCGTCGGGATCGTCCTAACTTCTCACACCAGCTTTCTGCCTTTTCCAGCGTTTCGTCAACAATCGACGTGATCTGATCAAGCATGATTAGACTTTCTCGAGCTAAGGACAACACCCGCCCTCCAACTTCAACGTCTGAATATGCCATAGCTGCATTGTATCCAGCTTGTTCTTCTGCTGCCGTAATACTAGTAGCAGCAGTGGATTCAGCGCTTGGAGATCTGGTTTCTGACTGCGACACCTCTCCACTACCAGCGGCGCCTTTACGATTATATACACTAGATTCTGTCAGAACTTTAGATGTAGCAGTCCCTGTAGCTATCGCTGTAGCGGTTCCGGTAGTCCAAGAAGTAGAAGCTCTATTGCTATCAATCGCTGTCGTTTTTGGGGTACCAAACATCCTTGGGGTGCCTATTGTCCTTGGAGTCCCAGGAGTTCCGGGAGTACGTGGAGTATGTGTTTGCGATCCAAGCGTCAGCGCCCATTTAGCTGGCAGTCGAAGAATATAATTACGGACATGAGTTCTCGCTGGTTCGGGCAGGGAATTACCAGCAAAATTAGAAACAACCGTGACAACCTTCTTAACAGTCGTAATAATATCCTGCTTGATAAAAGCAATCGTGTATTTCTTTGGTGGCCTTCTCTCTGGTGGTACATGATTAGAAGCGATTTGCTGGGCCATAGCATGAGCAGCTTCCTCTTCAAGGAGTTCTTGAAGAGTGTTAACTTTTGATGCTAAGTGAGCATTGGCAAGCTTGAGGAACCTCAAGCAGTACCGTAGTCTTTGACGGGAATCAGAAGATAGCGACGCAAGAGACGTGGCAGTGACAAGAACTCTTCTCCATTTCGGTCTTCCAGATGAAGGTCTGCTGGTAGTTGTAGATGGCAGTACTAGACTGCTGATGGACGCTGAAGAAGTAGAAGCACTAAGAGAAGGAGTGCCATTTGCAGTAGACAGTCCAGATGCGAGACTTTCAGTGTCTTTTTCCGCTTCTTTGTCTGCTTCAATCGTCTCTTTCTCTTTCTCTGTTTCTGTCTCTTTCTCTTTCCCTCTTCCTTTCTGTCTTTGCTTATCTTTCTTGTCACCTCTTGGAATGATCACCGCTTCGATCTTCTCCGCGGAGTACTTGAACCTTGGTGAAAACGACTTGGATGAGTTATAAATGTTGACAGCTGAAGATACTAACGGATACGATGATACTTTGGTGAGCAAGGAACTGGTGGGGTTTGTGTTTGAAGACGCTCTTGGAGGAGGTGAAACACTGGCCCTTCCACTTTCGCGAAGTGATTCTAGGACCTCAGCAGCCAGCTGGTCCTCTTGGGAAGGCATGATATGGACTGTGAAGGAAGATTTAGGACGTGGTAGATCACCGAGTTACAGCCTTTTTTTTCCCTAAAACCGATAAATAGCAAATGGGTGTGATCAGGAAGTTTAATGGATAAACCCAGATATGCTAACAGCAATATCAATAGGTGGAAAGCGTCGTCAATAATGGCTGAAATAAGTCTTGTGGGCGTCTTATCGGTTCTAGATGGACAAATCTGCACAGTACTATCTATGTCGTTATCAACCTTTTTTTGCTTCTTGAACAGCCAACCAACAGATTACGCTCGATAAGATTACGCGACTTAATTTCGTTTTCTTGTTTTATAAATCTGTGTCCCGGATTTCAAATTGCAGAAAATGGATCAAAGATTCCTACTTTGCTTGTGCAATATATACTTTAAATACTCTATCTCAACCAATATCTGTCAAGTGAAGAAAAAAAGTATCAAAATATGCTCCTTATCGGTTGGGTATCATGATATTTAATGCATGTGACAAAAGAACGCCGAACAAGTCTTTTGATTTTCACATGCAATTATTTCTGGACGGAATATTTTCTGGCATTATAAAGTCAGATATACGAGGAAATAAAAGAGATAAAGACTGCTGGTTATTAGAGTAGGTAGAGATATAGTGTGAGTTTGCATGGTATTGGTGAGGTATCGGAGAGCCGGTATATATACATACAGTAACGTTAAAATGCTATGCGTATTGGAAGGCCGTGATACTCTGAGCCGATTGCACTCAAAAAGAAAGACAAGAATTCAAGGCAACTGCTAGATAGTGAGTTGCTTTGTAAGGTACTATAGTTAAATAACGTATAGGACTGTTTCATTGGCAGATGCTATCTGGAATCAACGGGCTTGCTATATGAAGAATTTCACATGGTACTTTGGCTCTGACCTAGCCCACGTCTAAAGATAAGATAGTGAATCATTGCCGTATGAGGGATGTTATATGAAAAAGTATGTGAAGAATTGTTGCGAGGATGGTAATATAGACGAATCAACAACGATATAAAAAAAATTAAGTAGAATTTCAATGTCCGATAAATATACCATACACTACATATTGGCACTAGAATCAAGCTCCAAGTACAGCATGTCTGAGCAGAGCCCAGCCACCGCCAATACATCACTCAATACATACAAAGTTATTAAATTAACTTACAAATATTATAGAACTACTCAGGATTGAATTTCAAACTGATACTGTTAACGCAATGCCTAGCGTCAGTGGGAGTCTTGTAACCTTCCCCATAAAATACATGGCCTAGATGACCGCCGCATTTGCCGCAAACCATTTCAGTACGTTCCATGCCATGGGAAATGTCCCGGTTTAGGCGGATGGATCCAGGAATTGCTTCATAGAAAGCAGGCCATCCACAATGACTGTCAAACTTTGCTCCACTTCGGTATAGAGGTTCGTCACAGGCAGCACATTTGTATAACCCGGACGATTTGTGGTTGTTGTATTCTCCTGTTCCAGGAGCTTCGGTTCCCTTTTGACGAAGAATCCGGAATTGTTCAGGGCTCAGAATGGCTTTCCATTCTTGAGGAGACTTAGATACTGAGAAACTGTTATCAGACATGATTGCTTGTTTAGAAAAGTGGATCTTGCGAATGCTTATACGTTTAGCAGGGTGTAATGGGTAATTATATTTCACAGTATTGAATAGTAGATGATGATTCTTACTGAAGAAGAAGTGACGAATGACAGATATACGGGACATATATATATATGGGTGAGCTGTAGAGAGAAGTCAAGGCCGTTAAGGGTTTTTCGTTGAAAATGACGTTGGACAGGACCTCGTAGCCGTACATGAGCCGTTGATTAGGTCATCTTGTGTGGAGATAATTTTAAGGCGCTTCTTGAGGGCATAAAGGCAGTGTTTAGGCTAAGCTCACCCGCGGATAATACCCGCCGCACGCGCTTGGGCAGTGTAACTTAGGGTGTGAAGGCCAACAGGGCACGAGCGCTAACATCGGGGGGGAGGGGTCCAGGCCATAGATGGCAGGGGTTCAAGCGGACGAATCTGCCTGGAGTGAGAATTCAGGACGGGCATCGGGGTGCGCTTAACAGCTCAGCCACTGTTTTAGTAGGAAAGGTCAGGGAACGTGGCCATGTTTCTGGGTATGATTTATTCGTATTGCAAATGAGCATGTTACCGAAGTGGGTCATTTTATATCAGGAAAGATTACGGCTGGCAATGACGACGAGAGAGTACGGACAGTCACTTGACATTCTCTTTCACCTCGTTTCTATCGACCAGTATATTCATCCAACTCTCTTGTACTATTTACTTATTTACGTCGATTCAATTGATTTGTTAACAATAGCCATTGTCATTCCCTACCGGCATTTCAGACAATAATCATCCTGAAATCAAATAACACATCCGCAGCTCCCATTCTTTGCGCACTTCGAAGACCCTCCTTTCTTTACACCCTGAAAAACTAAAAAAAAAAAAGCTAATCAACGTCACAGACAGGACTCGAACCTGCGCGTGCAGAGCACATTGCCTGGCTTTATATAGTCACTACCTAAATAATGACTGTTAATAGCAGGGCAACGCCTTAAAACCACTCGGCCACTGTGACCCAATTCAGAAAATTTTCACGTATCTCTCTTATTCGGGGAGTAATCTATTAAGCGATCGTCGGCCATACGACCTGTTTGGGTCTATTTATGGTCGATCATGTAGGAATTAAAATACTTATATAAATGACAATAAATGCTCTATCGTCATCAAAAGATAAATTATTAGTCGAATTCCTTAGAACAGTCCAACATCTCTCAAGAACATAAAAGCTATAGGAGATTTAAACTCATTCAAGAAGATGATCCAATTTGCCGAAAGGTGTTCCCGTATGTTCAATGAAATTTCAATGGGGAACCCAGCAACATCGCAACATTCCGAAATCAAACTATATCCAATAATTAGCCTGAATCCGGGCCAACATCTGAACAGTCCTCCTTAGAGATAGATAAGTCATGGAAATTTATTTGTATAATTTATTTGTTGTATAGAACTTTAATCAAGATATATTCATTCATTCATCCTTATAATTAGATCATTGTTTAGGTATTGTGTATGACTTTAAACAAGATTATCATTATTATTATGTGAAGTACCTCTGATTAGAATGCAACCCCAGTGCAATCCACCTGCTTAGTACCTTAATTGCCTACTGGCACAGCTTCACACCATTGGCTGACCACACATTATCGTCATTTAATATTAACGACTAACTCGTAGCTAAGCCCCTCTCTCGCTACCGCTAGTAACGTGCCTGAAAAAGAATACCAAATTCAAATCAAATGGACGCCAGCACGTCAGAAAACGGTATCAGATATTAAGTAGGCATTTACTCGTGCGCCCGTCTACAAATGCTCAATACGAAATTAATGTACATATTGGAGCCACGAAGCAGTGTTGGTGCGGTTTGAAGTTTAAAGCGGAGATGTACCGATGGTACCCAGCGGAATTCTGCAATAATACCTCGTACAATAGGCAGTTAAATTGGGATATCCGCGATAAAGAACTATTTTCAGTCATATCCTCAATCATTAGGGTCGCACTTCATCTTAGTAGCTCCGCGACCGTCCTCCGTCTGTACGGATTTGGAATACTTGAATGAAGAATGGCACCGCTAGCTGATTCAGCCTGGAATTTGGTTATATTAGCTGCGATACCACGGTTTCCTTTCTAGACGATTTATTGTAGCGATATAACCAAGGGTGCCAACAATATTATGAATCCGACTTCTAAAGCAATAATCCGCTGAGCATCACAGGCGTTTTTACATTGGAAGATGAGTTCCCAGTTGCCTCGAGTATGATTGGGCGACTGGGAATTCATGTTTTCGATTTAGCTCAAGCTGCCAATTAAACCAACACCCTTAATAGGTGATTAGCATACTGTGAAGATGAAAAGTAATATGGGCATCAAACTATGATATATTAAGATAGCAAAAATATACATAATTGGTGATAGACAACAATCATAGGCATCATGAATAGGGCAAGGTTTTCCAGAAACGGGCATTCCAGGGGTATAATCAGATTTCTGTGGGACTAGACGAGTGAACGGTGTCACATTTTACGCCCACAGGATGGTTTAAATAGTTCCCTGATATTAAAAATCGGTTCAAGGTTCAAGTAATAGCACGTTATCACGTTTTGAAGGATTTTAAATAGCTCCCTGATATTAAAACTCGGTTCAAGCTCAAAGTAATAGTACTTCATCACCAGGCATACGAAGCACATTAAGATTATGCAGGTTATGATCATCAAGAACCGAGGCATGTCCTCACAACTGAATTTATTTTATTCTCTTAAGAAATGCATTTTAACCGAATTCGCAGTATTGACAAAAAGAAAAAGATCTCGTATTGGAGAATAATCCTAATTGTACCGTACATTTTATTTAGATGTCAAGGGAGACTTACAAACCGCTCCGGGCTCCTCCGAAAATCATTAAACATTATGGCTGATATTATGTACCTGCTATCAACGCATAACATTTCCAGCTGTGTTGAAAATTCATTATGCGATTAAATAGATAACATCTATAGCCCGTTAGCCGGCCAACATAATGTTTATCGATAGCTTAAGGCTCATATACTTTATTCATTTCTACTTCTTCTTCTCACCCCAACATTGATTTTCTTTCTTAGCGAACTAGTGTTTTAATTGAAACAGACGTTTACAAAGCTCTTCAAATTGTTTACCAGTAGTTTCT